>JAUTBS010128565.1:0-12519 GCA_032361285.1 Aequorea victoria | reverse complement strand
CCTATGACTATCCGGGCGAGAGGTGGCTATGAGTATTTTGTCACTTTCATTGACGATTACTCTCAGTATGATACATTTACCTACTTCACCATAAGTTTGAGATCTTTGAGAAATTCAAAGAGTTTAAGGTTGAGACGGAGAAGCGGACAGGTAAAAGTATCAAAATCTTGCGATCTGATCGTGGCGGTGAATACCTCTCGGGAGAGTTTAGGGAATACTTATCTGTGAAAGAGATTACATCTCAGTTGTCTGCACCTGGTATACCTTAGCAGAATAGTGTAGCGAAAATGAGAAATAGGACTCTTAAGAAATTGATAAGGTCCATGATAAGTTATTCGAATTTACCTAACTCTTTTTGGGATTACGCATTAGAAACAACGGCTTATATTTTAAACTTGGTACCGACTAAAATAGTACCTCTACTCCCAAAAAACTGTGAACTGGTCTCAAACTTAGTCTAAGACATGTTCGGATTTGGGGGTGTCCAGCACATGTGCTGAAAAAGGATGCCGGCACGTGGGAATCAAGATCAGAAATCTATTTCTTTATCGGATATCCCAAAAGAACGAAAGGTGGTTTGTTCTATAATTCTAAGGATCAGAGGTCATTGTTAGCACCAATACCGATTCTTGGAAGATGATTATATGTTAAACTACCAGCGCAGATCCTATGTGGTTCTTGATGAGTTGAGAGGAGAGATACCGGCACAGTCTTCTACGATACCACCAGTAAAGGATGATTCACCACCTGTCGTGAGTACACATTCACAGGAAGAGCTTCGTCATAGTGGGATGGTAATTCATTTACTCGAGAGGTATATTCTCTTGGGTGAGTTATATGACAAAATCGTAGAAGAGCAAGATACCGAACCATATAACTACAAAAAAGGCACTTCTGGACAAAGATGCAGATATTTGACAAAATGCTATGAAATCTAAAATGGAGTTTATGTACTCCAATCAGGTCTGTAAACTTGTAGATCCAACTGATGGGGTAAAACTCATTGGGTACAAATAGATATATAAGAAAAAGAGAGAAACATGCGGAAATGTTGAAACCTTCAAAGCTAGGCTTGTTACAAAAGGGTTCACTCAGAAAGAAGGAATCGATTATGAGGAAACCTTTTCGCCGGTAGCCATGCTTAAGTCTATCCAGATTCTCTTATCGATTGCTGTACATTTCAATTATGGGATTTGACAAATGAATGTCAAGACGGCTTTCCTTAACAGGAGTCTTGATGAATGCATCTATATGGTACAACCAGACGGGTTCATAGTAAAGGTCCAAGAGCACATATTGTGCAAGCTTAAGAGATCTATTTATGAACTTAAGCAAGCATCGAGGTCGTGGAACATTCTATTTGATCAGGTAATTAAGAGCTTTAACTTTGATCAGAGTCCTGATGAGTCGTGTGTGTACAAAAAGCGCGACGGTAGCGTGGTGATATTTCTAGTACTATACGTGGATGTCATCTTGCTCATCAAAAATAATATGGGGATGTTATCTTCCGTGAAGATATGGTTATCCAGTCAATTCGATATGAAGGACTTGGGAGAAGCCAGTCACATCCTTGGGATCAAACTTACGCGAGATCGAAAATAAAGAATGTTGACATTATCTCAAGCGAGGTATATCAACTTGATGTTAGCTCGCTTTAGCATGCAAGATTCTAAGAAATGATTTCTTCCTTTCAGGCACGGAATCACTCTATCCCGGGATCAGTGTTCTAAGACACCTGAGGAGATAGAGAATATGAGGGATATTCCTTATGCTTCGGCGGTTGAAAGCCTCATGTATGTTATGCTCTGCACCAGATCGGATATCTGCTTTTTTGTTGGCATGGTTAGTAGATATTAATCTAACCCAGAGCATGAGTACTAGATTGCGGTGAAAAATATTCTCAAGTACCTTAAAAGGACTCGAGATTATATGTTGGTTTACTAGTTTGAGAGTCTAGTACCTTTAGGGTACACGAATTTTGATTTTCAAACTGATAAAGATTTAAGAAGGTCTACCTCTGGATATGTGTTTACCTTGAGATGTGGAGCCATAAGTTGGAGGAGTGTGAAACAATCTTATATTGTTGATTCCACCATGGAGGCAGAATATGTGGCAGCCTCTGAGGCAGCCAAGGAGATCGTTTAGATCAGGAACTTCCTAATGGACTTGGATGTGGTACCTTCAGTACGATCGACTATTATACTTTATTGTGATAATAGTGGATCGGTCGCTAACTCGAAGGAACCACGAGTTCATTTGAAGAGAAAGCACGTAAAGCGTAAGTATCATCTTATCCGGGATATCGTACAACATGGAGACGTTATTGTGTGTCAGATTGCATCGAGAGATAACCTTGCTGATCCTTTTACAAAGTCATTACCATCGAAGACGTTTCATATGCATGTAGAGAGGCTTGGTGTCAAGTGTATGCAGACGTGACTTTGAGTATAAGTGTGAGATTTTTAGGGTTATATACTAAAAGTCGTGCCTTTTTGTATTTTTTTATGATTTATTTAATAAAATTATATTTTAATAAAAATCTAAATAAGAATGAATACTTGTATATTTTATTTTATATTTATGCAAGCTTGTCCATTATTCGTGTCGAGTATTTGATTCAGTATGTAGAATTCGGTTTACATACGGAAGATCGAATCATTGGTTCTGACAGTATAATTCTAATTAAACCTCACAGTCTAGATGAAATTGGACAAACCATTGAAACGACTATAACACATTGTTTTAGTAGGCTTGTCTTGGCTACAGTGAACGGTTTGAATTTGGTATTCAAATTTCTGACTCAATGTGTTAGTACACTTGGTGTGTATTGAATAGAATCATCGAGATAATTAATTTTATACTGACTGTTATAAATTAGTTAATATCTCGTATTACTATGTATTATTTAAATTTTTAATCCCGACGTACTTATTAGACGTGTGCATTTAGTGTACGGTACTTTGATTTACCAATAGGTAAGACTTCTGTAAAGGTCAACAAGATCGGTGAGTTGGGTACTGGCACTCCGTGTGCGAATGATAATATTATACTGATGAAAATCACATTCGATTCAGATTGATGATACTTCTTTGAGCCTGC
Source organism: Aequorea victoria (assembly GCA_032361285.1). NCBI lineage: Eukaryota > Metazoa > Cnidaria > Hydrozoa > Leptothecata > Aequoreidae > Aequorea > Aequorea victoria. The sequence continues at coordinate 9,420 of JAUTBS010128565.1, read as the reverse complement.
TTGTAGGTTTAATTATGTCAAACCCTGCAGGTAGATTATTAATTCGGCATATCAATAAGTTAAACAGGGGATACTCAAGATTTAGAGGTTGATCAAATAGGATTGTTAGTAATCTAATTTGATCTTCGGGTATCTGTAATCTTAAATGTAGGGAGATTACTTAAGTATTTAGTAATTAAGAATTTGAGACATAATTCGAAGATAAGGTCGGGAGTTCAGTCAAGACTTTTAGTGAAATAAATCTTGACTCGTGTAAAAATGAATCTAACTCGGAACATGAGTTAGTGGTGTTCTGTTTTTTACACGATTAGCCCGTACTTTATTTTTTATCGTGATCCCTCACGTAATCCGAGTTTTGCACTCTCTAGTTTTCTCAGGATAATTTTTAGAATTTTGATATTTAATTTGATTAATGGTTTAACGGCCGGATTGATTAGAAATTAAATTAGAGTTCAGAGGCCATTTTAGTCCAGTGAGACATTAAATGGACCTAGACCCATTTTATTTCTCCTGCCAGCCGCCAACTCCTTCCCAAATCAGTATCCTGATTTGTTTTCAAAATAATCTCACTCTTTCTCTATATTATTATATGTATATATATATATATATGAGATCCCCACCTGATTTGGTGGGCTTTTCCCCAGCTATCTTATATATATATGCATACAACGTAGCATTGTTTTTAAAAGGAAGATTGGAATTTTGCAAAAGCAATTTTTGACAATATACACAGAGGGAGCTACGAAGATTGAGAGATTAAGAATTTTGTGTGTTTCAAAATTATGGTGAGAATTTTTAGTGAAAGAAAAAAAAATTACATTTTTTCGGGATTGAAGTTTGAAAAAACGGCATAGAGGCTCGAAGGATGATCATAGTCCACATTACTTTCTTCGAGATGTGCAATCGGGACATATGCGAGAAGATCACTCGGTCGTCTCAACGACATCGTTGCAGTCACAGAGATCATCCAACCAGATCTCTTAAGGTATAAGATTTTAATTCTGCACATTTATACCTGCTACATATTTTCTTTCTATGTACCTGTATCGGGATTCCTGGGACCTTGGCACCATAAAGTATTAATATTATTCGAAGGACTTGTTGCACGCTCTCATTCATTCAGAAATTATGAAGCAAGTGGAGGAACATCAAGTATAAAGTGGATGAGTGAGAAGTTATCGAAGGCACATGGCATTAGAAGAATAAAAATAGATGAAGGGTAATTATTGGTAGTTATTTCATAGAACTTCTTTCTATAAATAATCCACTTGTACTACATTGTAAAAGGATTCGAACTTCAGATATTACATCTTCAATGTGGATTTCTCCTTTAATGGAAAGCAAATCTAGGAGTAAAAGTAGTTTTGAATATTCGTAGGAGTAAAGATAATGTAATGTTACTTTCTTTTAGGGTGAAGCTATTCTTACTGCAGTTTACCTTCTCGATCAGATGCCCACCCCTCTTCTTTCTAGGATCTCTCCTTATGAAAAATTATTTTGTCAAGCTCTCAATTACTCGTTACGTGTCTTTGATTTTGTGTGTTTTTTCCTTCTTCCCAAACGCGAGCGCAATAAACTCAATGCTCATTCAGTTCTATGTATCTTCTTGGGATTAGGTATTCATTAGAAAGTGTATTAATGTCTATATGTCTTCCTATGTTTCTTGAGCGACTCTCTTACTTTAAACTTCCTCACCCTTCTACTTCAGTTTTCAAATTTGAATTGATTCATATTGACCATTTTCCTGATGATGTGTCTTCTGAGGAGTTTTCTCGTACTCTTGATGTCTCTGGTTTTCCTCTTACTCGTCGTTCATCTAATATTTTATATTTTCCTTTAATTTATTCTGGTAGGCCGGCTTCTCCTTCCCTGCACGTATTAACCATCTCAGACACTGTCCCCTCTGCCTCTGTGGATCTTGATCTTTATGCACGACATTGTCGTCTGTGTGACTGTACTACGCCGGTGAGACTTGGTTTTTCTAACATTTGTTTTTCTTCTTTTTACCATGTTTTTTTGTCTACTATTCATTCTTACTTTGAATCCCAATCCTATAAGAGATGCATGTACTGATCCCAAGTAGCTTACTACCATGCAAACTGAATTAATTGCTCTTCAAAACACTTATACTTAGGAGGTGGTCTCATTGCCTGCAGGTAAAGTTCTCATTGACTATAAGTGGATTTACAAAGTTAAAACTCACCCTGATAGTTCTTTAGAGCGTTATAAGGCCAGATTAGTTGTCAAAGGTTTTTCACAGCAATATGGGATTGATTACGAGAAAACTTTTACAGCCGTGGTTAAGATGACTACCGTTCATACTCTATGATTTCTATTGTTGCAATTCGTTTCCTTGATGAACTTCTTAATCAGAAAGTCTATATGCGTTCTCCTTCGGGTATCTCTCATCGTACTAGGTCAATATGTCATATTCGTCATGCCCTTTATGGTTTGAAACAGTCCCTCATGCCTGGTACGAACGTTTTCAGTCTACTGTTATCCATATTGATTTTACTCCTAGTCCCCATGACTCTGTACTATTTCTCTGTCATACTTCTATTAGGATGGTCATTTTGTTATTATATGTGGATTACATGATCATCATTGAGTCTGATTCTGCTGCTATCTCTAAAGTGAAACATTATCTGTTTCGTGAGTTTATGATGAAAGATTTGGGTTCTTTTCGATACTTTCTTGGTATAGAGGTTGCTTCTTCACCTAAGTGCTATCTCTTATCTCAATCAAAATATGCGAATAAAGTGATCCACTGTGTCCACCTCACTGATGATAAGATTGTGAATACTCCCATTGAGTTGCATGCCAAGTTCTCTCCTTCCGATAGCGTTCTTCTTGAGTATCCCATTATATATTGCAAGTTGGTTGTGAGTTTGGTCTATCTTACTCTGACTCATCCTGATATTGTGTATGTCGTTCATGTGGTTAGTCAATTTGTCTCCGCTTCTCGCTTCACTCATTGGGTTGCGTTGATCTGCATTTTACGTTATGTTTGTAGTACTATCTTTCAGAGCTTATTATTATCTTCTTCTTCTTCTTCATCTTTGACTATTCGGGCATATGATGGTTCTGATTGAGCTGATGTGTCTGATCGTAAGTCTACTACTGATTTTTGTGTGTTTTTTATTGACTCTCTCATTTCCTAAAAGAGCAAGAAACAATCTGTCATTACTCGTTCTACTGTTGAAGCTGAATATCGTGCTATAGCTCATGCTATTGCTAAGGTTATTTGGCTCTGATGGTTCCTCTCTGATTTGGGTGTTTCTCTCTCTTTTCCTATTTTCCTCTATTGTGATAAAAAGAGTGCAATCCAGATCGCTCGCAACTCTATTTTCTATGAGCATACGAAGCATATAATGATTGATTGTCACTTTGTTCGTCAGCATCTTCAGTTTGGTACTATTGATTTACCTTTGATCTCCTCCTCTTTGCAGCTTGCTGATTTCTTCAAGACACACAATTCGGCTCGTTTTCGATTCTTACTTGACAAACTGTCACTGCTCAATAGACTCGCATCATGGATTTTAGGGGGAGTATGAAAGTGTTATTGATATTTTAGTTATTTTGTATTATAGTTAGAGGATAGTTTAGTCTTTCAGGTTAATAGGATTAACCTATATAGCCTTTCTTTAGTCTTATTTTAGTTGATGAGAATAATAGAGAATTAGACTTTTGCTTCTTTTGAATAATATTACATAAAAACGTCTGAAAAGTGCTCCTTCCAAGCTGTGGAGATCAGGAACCTATCAATGCAAGACATGGAACGGTCATCTTGAAAACTACACTCCATACTGAGTATTGTTCTTTTTTGCTTAGAACATATTCTCTCTTATGTATGGGTTTCATAAGAGTATATGACAAACCCACATGGTTACATTAACCAATTTAACCACCACCACCACCACCACCCAACACACACACAACATATGAATGCTCATATTATCATGTTTGCATATTAAGGAGTAAATAATGCACGAATTTGTTATTTACTTTTGATGAACTCCATGTGATCAGTGTTGTTGCTTAAAAGTATTCATATGCTCAAACTCCATGGTTGCCCTCTGTTATTTTCTCCCTAATTTTGTATTATGCATGGTATCAATGGATCCAATGGGATCGTTATCATCGAGTCTATTTTCACATTTCTGAATTGTTTTCAGACGTCCAAAGAGTCTTACACCTAAGTATAGTTTGAAGCCACTTATTCCAAGATTATTTGAGCTCTTTAGAGTTGAGGTGTGCTTTGTTTAACAATCAAGTACATTTCAGTCATGTTTCCCATTTTCCCTCACATGATGGGATTTTTCCATGTTAATTTAGCTTATGTGCTTTGTGTTAGGATAAAAAGAGCATGCCACCAAGTAATCAAGCACACCAAAATATACGTGGTTCGGCCTTTAGCCAACGTCCACAGAGAGGGCAGAGAAAATCCACTAAAACAACAATGGAAGGAAACTACAATAATGGAGGAGGAGAAGCTTCTTTCTCACTACACATATATTCTTCTCTTCCTCTCATTTACTGAATGTTGTCACTAAACTACACACTTGCTCACTCCTTCCTTCTTCCAATTTATAGGGGAAGAATGGGAGTAAAGACAAAACCTATTTTCAGGTTTTGGGGGATGGTGACTGGATTCTAGGCTGAAAATGGGGAAGATGATGGATGAAAACATGGAACAGGTTTTAGGGAAGTGGAACCCATCAATTCTCCCCCTCCACACCCATAACAGAGGTAGTGTCGCCAGACTCTTCAGTTAGAGTCCATTCCGACGAGATCTTTGCAAACATAAAACTTGTCTCTGGGCACAACTTTCGTCATCATGTCTGCATGATTCTTGTCAGTGTGAATCTTCACTATCTTTAACTGTTGTTCCTCTATGGCTTCACGTATCCAGTGATAGCGAATATCAATGTGCTTTATGTGGGAGTGGTACATTGAGTTTTTGCTTAGATCAATAGCACTCTAACTATCACAATGCACCTTGAACTCCTTCTACTTTAAACCCAATTTCTGTGTGAATCGTTGTAATCACAACATCTCCTTTCCAGCGTCAGCAGCGGCTATGTACTCAGCCTCAGTTGTAGATAAAGTGACACTTTTACAGCTTGGACTGCCACGATACAGCTCCCCCTGCAAAAGTGAACAGAAACCCAGATGTTGACTTTCGGCCATCAAGATCACCTGCCATGTCAGCATCTGTATAACCTTATAATACTGGATCTGCTCTCCCAAAATATAAGCACATCTTTGAAGTACCCTTCAAGTATCTCAATATCCATTTGACAGCTTCCGAATGATCCTTTCTTGGATTGGACAGGAATTTCCTCACAACGCTAACTGCGTGAGCGATGTCGGATCGGGCACAAACCATAACATACATTAAACTTCCTATTGCTGAGGAGTAGGAAATAGCCTCAAACTTCTTTTTCTCTTCTGTTGATGAGGCATACGTACTCTTGCTTAGCTTGAAGTGACTGACTAGCTGAGTGCTAAGAGGCTTGGCATTCTTCATGTTAAACTTTTTAATCACACGTTCAACATACTTCTCTTGTGATAACCACAGCTTCTTTGCCTTCCTATTTTGAACAATCTTCATGCCCAAAATCTGTTGTGTTGGGCCTAAGTCCTTAATGTCAAAGGACTTGGATAACTCCTTTTTTAACTTGCTGATCATTGTAGCATCCTGGCCAACAATCAGCATATCGTCAACATAGAGTAGAAGGTTGATGAAGTTGTCATCGGAGAATCTTTTGACATACACACATTGATCTGCAACTGTCTGAGTATAACCATGACTCACCATGAATGCGTTGAACTTTTTGTACCATTGTCTCGGTGCTTGTTTCAGCTCGTAGAGACTCTTCTTCAGCTTGTAGACTAAGTGCCCTTTCCCTCGTACTTCAAACCTTTCGGGTTGTTCCATTTAGATCTCTTCCTCCAAATCCACATGGAGAAAAGCAATCTTCACGTCCAATTGTTCAATCTATAAATCCATGCTAGCAGCCATTCCCAAGACAACTCTAATAGATGTCATTTTAACTACTGGAGAGAAAATTTCATCAAAATCGACACCTTTCTTCTGTCCAAAGCTCTTGACAACCAAGCGGGCTATGTGCTTCACTGGTTTTCTACTTCCATCATTCTTCAGCTTGTAGACCCATTTGTTCTTCAATGATTTTCTACCTTTGGGAATTTCTACTAGGTCATATGTATGATTCTTTTGAAGGGAACTCATCTCTTCTTTCATGGATTGCTTTCATTTGGATTTTCTCTCTGTGGGTCAGTGCCTCCTGATAGTCTTCTAGCTCTCCTCATTTGTCAATAAAATATATTCAAAAGCAGGATATCTGGTCAGCGGTGTAACACCCCTCTCCCAAATAGATAAATAATCTCACTTGGAAGGAGTGGTACAACTTACCTAAACAGAATAAGCATATAATCATAAGTGATGCACTCTGCATTGCCCCAAACAAAAGCTATCATACAACCATACTCATATGTCATGCATACAATCCACTAAGGGATACTTCATCCCAAAACTACATACTAGAAAGGTAAGCTAACTATGGGATACTCAATCCCAAACAAAACAAAGATAAGTAGCATCTGTTTACTAGTTACAATCCAACATCATTAACATCTGTAAACATTAAACAACCCCATGAATAGCCTCTACAATGATCTTATTTCCTTTCGACATGGCACTAGTGGAATAAGAGTCTACCTTGAACTGATATTTGCAACCACAAGGTTACAGGAGAGTGGCTTAGTATAAAATAAAATAAGATATAAAAATGTCACATGTCATAAAACACTTTATATAAAAGCAACATCACTCACACATTTAAAAAGGGTTTCCATGCTTTTCCAACATCATACTTTGAAATACATTTATCAAAGCATCTAAAATATTAACATTCACATATTATACCTCACAAGCATACATATTAATACACCACACCCAACACACGCGTAAAATGCCCAAGTAATCATTTAACCTCACGACCGGGAGTTCCGACGGTACCGTTACCTCAATACAATGCTTCTATTTTAAAGTGGCGTATAAGAGGACCACTCATATATAACACTAGTGGTCAGTGTATCTACCCACACACGGGGCTTTGTCCACCATTGGACCTCCACCCTCTTAGGGGCAATGCATTTAAGGCTATCACAAAACCACCCACACACGGGGTAAAGCCTTTAATGGCAATCAAGCACCCACACATGTACCAAGGCATGGCCTAGGATAGGAAAGGGCTGAGGACCAAGGAATCTGGGCTCCATTCTTTATTTATTTCATGGTGTGATTCATAGGAGAGATTAAAAACATGGTTCTTACATCAAAAACCTCCAGAACACTCCAATGGTGGTCACACATCTCCTCCTCTCTTCTTCCCTTTGTTTATTCTATGAAAGGTATGGGAACAACCCCATTGCTCCAGTTCCAGGACCCTCAAAGTTCTAGAAACGAGCTCCACTCACTTATTCACACTGTTCTCACACAACTGAGAAAAGAGCTCTCATATTTTTGTAGGGGAGGTGGGTTTTGATTTCTCTAGGGAGAGAAAGAACATAACCAAATATGGGAAAATATTTTATAGACAGGAGTACTGGTGGAGGGACAAAAGTGGGTGGGACAAGGGGGGCTGGCAGGTCCTAAATTTTGCCATTCTGATTTGCTTTTTTCTAAAAAGGGCCTCCACTCAGCAGAATATTTATCCTACACTTCACTCATATTGGGATTTTTGCAATTAATCTCTCCTATTACTCAAATTAAATGATTTGGGCCAAGATTAATTATTAAACACCACTTTAAGCTAGATAAATATTAATTTTTCCTTAAATTTCACTTAGAAATTACGGGATGTTACACTTCCAACATTATCTGCCACACTTTTATCGACCGAGACCCCAATCGACAACAAGTGAGAGTAGATCCTCCAAGCCAAGCCGAGATGTCGAGGGTCAAGTTTCCTATGAACCTTCGTGTTCCAGTGAAGAAGGCCACTGATAATTTTTTATCTAACGCCCCAATTCCTGTTGCTAACGCCACACTTCCTTTTGGGACCACAGCTCATTCTCCGCCCACTCCCCTGGACCACCTTCAAAGGGAGCCACCTCGACCTTGTCCCTGGATCCGACAACTGACCTTGTCAAGGATTTGGCTAGGTCCAGGCGAAAGAGGAAGGGCATGATTGGGCAATTGACCGACGAACCAAAGGAGGTTTGGGCACCAAAAATAGAGCCCCACAGTGACCATATGCCTACCAACACTCAAAGCATAGTGGATCCCAACATGGTGTATGAGCTCTCCAAGACCGTCCTTTTTTCTCAGGATATGTCCAAGCATGATACCTTTGATGAACCCACCCTCTATGCTCGGTCCATACAATATATGGTTGGGGTAAGCATTCAACTCATCCCTTTCATTTTACTTTTTCTTACAAAAATCAACACATCTTTTACTTTGTCCTAATCCTTTGCTTACTTTCTACAAGGGCTTCAGTGTGTCCACACTCCTCTAGACAATCATCACAAACTAAAGAGCTTAGCTCGCAAGGCCATGTGAGGCCTAAAGGTGGAAAAGACTGCTCGGCTTGTGGATGAAGACAATGTTACAAGGCTAGAGGGTAGGATCCAAACTCTAGAGGCTAACTAGGCCCCATTGGTGCTCCGTTTCCAAGAGATGAAGACCAAGGCCATTGATACTAAAGTCGAGCTGACCAAAATAAAGGTTGGCCTAGAGAAGGCCACGTCTGACGTGGAGACCTCCAAGCAAGCTCAGGCCAAGTTGGAGACCGATCGAAATGAGTGAGACAACCAAATGTGGCGGGTCAGTTGGGACAAAGTTGATGATTTCTACACCAAAGAGGTCCAAAAGATGAAGGCCAAGCTTCTACATTATGGCTATAAGAAGCCCTTAATGGAGATGAATGTTCCTATGGAGTCACTACTTTGGATCAAAATACTCATCGACCCCTACTCTGTCGAGCCAGTGCCTTCTGTCGTTGCTGCTCTTCAATCGACTGAAGATCATTTGGCATCAATAGTTCACCGGTTGTTGAAAACCTCTCCACTGAGGAGAATGTCGTTGGTAATAACAAAATCATCGAAGTTTGATGATTTTCTATATTTGTAATTTTGGTTTTGACGTCGGCCTTCTTTGCTTATATAAGGGTTGGCCTCCTCTTATAAGCCTTAAGGCATTTTTCATTGTTAATGAATTTCTATATCTTGCAAAGCTTTCAACTGTTTTAGCTCGTTAGTAGGCAGGGATGCTTTTTATTCTTGTATTGCTTTGAAACATCCTGAGTGTTGGCACTTCTTGCCAAACAAAACCTAGCTCGGTGTGTGACCGAGCTCTTCGTTCTGAGCCTAGCTTGGCTTGTAACTTCTTTG
>JAUTBS010128455.1:0-12519 GCA_032361285.1 Aequorea victoria | reverse complement strand
ATGTCAAGTACGATAAAATCGACAGGAAAGACGAACTTATCGACCTTGACAAGGACGTCTTCTAGTATCCCACGAGATACCTTAATGGAGTGATTGTGAGGAAGCCTACCCTCTTTATCTCCCTTTCTTTTCTTCCCCCGTCCCTCCCTCAAACGAGGAGTGTATGCTGAACGAACCACGAGAAGAAAGAAGGAAGGAGGGTTTTTTGTACCAAATGCGTTCGTGTTAAAGGATGCACTATTTTGGAGTCGCCACTTAGTTTTCAGATAAAGTAAGAAACCAAAAACTTTCAAGGAAAACTAGTTCGTCCTTACCAGAGTAAATGGTTCAGGAGCTAGGGTACGAAAGGGAAATGTGTTAGGCATTTCTCTCGCTCGATCTGAAGATCGGCCTCTACTTAACCGTTTTATTTTGTTCTTATCTTAAATTTATCAAAAGCAACACATACAAAAAGTGGGTTGAAGAAAGAACATTAAAAAAGTGAACAATGAAACAAAACCTAACCTAAAACTAACGCTTTCTATGCATACTTACACTTAAGGCATGTCAAAAGGGGAGATGACAGCATATTAGTGCAGTCATGCATATAAGACATACTGTTTAAAGGATAAAAGCACAAAAAGGCTACTAGAAAGCCACTGGTTTTTAACAGAGGTGGCGTGCACCACCTCCAACATGGCGCGCGCCACTGGCTATGGCGTGCGCCACTTTTGGGCCCTCTGGTGATGGGCCGCGTCACTATGAATTAGTGAGCTCGTCATTCAGAGGCCCAAAAGGGCAACAGTTTTTAGAAAACATTGTACTTTTGTGTGCAATTGCTTTTATAACAGAAACAAAAATATAATACAGAAGGCATTTTAACAGAAAATTCTAACACATATAAAATATGCAGAAAAGGGTAACAAAAAGGCTACTGGAAGCCACCGGTCTAAAAATAGAGGTGGCGCCCGCCACCTCATGACCTGGCGCGCGCCACTAGGACATTGCATGCGCCACTTTGGGACCCCTGAAGGTGGCGCGTGTCACTATGGATCAGTGAGCTCGACACTGGGAGGTCCTGAAAGGGCTACTATTTCTAGGGAAAATAGTGTGCTCGGGTGTATGTATTTTTATTATGAAGAAGAAGAAGAAGAAAAAGGGACTTTACATACAATCCTAAAAATAAAATAAAATGACTAGGAGATGGAAAAGAAGCAAATATGCGATTCTAATGAAAGAAACATGCTTAGACAGGGAAATAAGAAAAATAAAAAGAAACTCGAGATAAATAAGCCAACGACCTCTTTCTCCCCTTTTATAAAAAAGAGAAGTTTTAAGAATGACAAAAATAGGGAAAGAGATGAATAGTTGGAAACCTACCGTATATCCCATGAGCTGGTAAAGTTTAAAGTAATTTCCACGGCATTTTCCTCACGCACGGCACGTCCTCGGGCGGCCTTTCTTGCGATCTTTGAGTATTCTGAGTCCTTCCAAAGCAAGGGAATCCGAATTTGGGGTAGTTTTAGTGAAGTTTTGGGGGTTAGCTTGTGCTTAGTTTATTAATTGGGCTAGAGTTCGGGTAGAATATAAGTCGGGAGTCGGGATGGGGCTTAAATTCTGAAAAAGTTTGGCTCTCTTCAAAATTTTGTATCGATTTGTGGTGGGGGAGGGGTCTTATTTATAAGAATTCAGGCGAGGACCTGACTTAGTGTAAAAGTCTCCTCTCAAGTGGTGTGTGCCATGTGAAAGGAGGTGCACGCCACTTTGAGGTGGGGCACGCCATGTTAGGGTGGAAGGAAGTCAAAGTACCATAGACAGCCCCTTTTGATTAAACCGTTCATCTGGCTAAGAAAAACAAGAAAATAAAAACGTGCAAAGCGAAGTGGTCGTGCTTGAATTTGCATCAAATTGCCTACGTACCGTATTTGAAAGGATCAGACCAACGTAGTTTATGGAGACAAAACAGACAATGCAGAGATAACAAAGGCTAAAGACCTAGTGGTTACTCCATAAAACTATGCAAAAGAAGACATGTTTAAGGTCGTGGGGGACCGAAAAGAAACCAATAAACCAGTTTATCATCATGAAGTATTGCTTATTCAGTTTAAGGTCATGCAAGATCGAGTTTAGACAAACGTCTTCACGTTTTCCTAGGGATTTTGAATTAATTCAGACTTAGATTACGTATCAATGCTTTTTGAGTTGGGTAGGCTTTCGATCGTCTCGACCAACTTGGATTATGTTGCACGCTTTCTAAGAGAGATTTAATGATCTTTGTCCCTAGACAAATATTTTTACGCTTCACTTGAGGAATCTTTTATTTTATTTTGTTTTGATTAATTCAAACTTGGGTTGCGTATCAACGCTTCCTAAGTTGGGTAGGCTTTTGATCGTCCCGACTAACTTAGGTTACGTCTCGCACTTTCTGGGATAGGTAGGCTTTTGATCGTCCTAACCATCCTAGGTTGTGTTGCACACTGCCCGAGAGAAAATTAATGATCTTTTATACCTGAATAAATGTTTTCACGCTATTCTAGGGGAATTTTTTATTTTATTTTGATTAATTCAGAACTTGGGTTGCGTATCAACGCTTCTCGAGTTGGCTAGGGTTCCGATCGTCCCGACTAACTTAGGTTGTATTTTAACACTTCCCGAGAGAAAATTAATACTCTTTTGTCCTTAGATTAACGTTTTCACACTTTTCTCAGGGAATTTTTTATTTTGTTTTGATTAATTCAAAATTTGGTTTGCGTATCAACGCTTCCCGAGTAGGCTAGGCTTTCGATCGTCCTGACCAACTTAGGTTGTATTGCAGCAGTAGGTATATTTCTTGGGGGATCTGTGCCATACTGATTGTCTTCCAAGATAGGGCCGTTGACTACTTTGTCCCATGGATTTCTCAGAACCTGATTGGACTGAAAGGCCCATATTTGTACTTGACATTGAGCCTAGGCCTGGGTCCGATCTTGTAGCACGAGGGTTATGCCCTCCACAACTCGTTGCATCTTCGACAGAGCTTGGATCAACGCAACATTCATATCGCTATCTCCGGCTATTATGTTTTCTGGATTAGAATCTGATCTTTTGAGTCTTCCACCCGGTAACAAAATCCAGATGGGCGTAGTATCAGAGCTTGAAGAAGCAATGATACCCTGATAAATAGAATACAAGATGGGAAACGAATCAGCTCGTAAGACGTTACAACTTTTAGACAGTATTATAAAAACAACAAGGCAGAACTATAATGCTGAGCGAGGAAAAAGACAGGTGGCCAAGACCCGGTAAAGAAGCACGTAAAAACGCTAAAAAGGAAGCAAAAAGATTGTGGGTAACGATACCCGACTTAAAACAGAAAAAGAATTGCGGAGCCTCGACTTTGATGAGAGCGAGTCTCGGCTCGACGATAAAGGAACTTAGGATTTCTTCAGAAAATCCTGAGCGAGAGAAACAAAGGGTGCGGGTGATAGAACCTGGCTTAAAACAAAAAGGACATAGAGATGCTAGATCTCTAGACCTAAGAACGGGTGCAGGAAAAACTCAGATTAGAAGAGCGTCGGAACTGCCTCAAAGCCTCAGGATTCACGAAGATCCCAGATATGGTACGAAGATGGTGCGGAACAGACCAAACTTTCCGTCTGAGACCAGAGTCTCAAACGGCAGACAAAAATAAGGTTTGCCAGATGGACCCGGCTTTCCATCTGAGACCGATGTCTAAAACGGCAAAAAAAAAAAAAATGTTTGCGGGATGGACCCGATTTTTTGTCTGAGACCGAAGTCTCAAATGGCAAAAAAAATAAAGGTTTGCGGGATGGACTCAGCTTTTCATGTAAGACCGGAGTCTCAAATGGCTGAAAAAAAACAAAATTTTGTGGGACAGACCCGGCTTTCTGTCTGAGACCAAAATCTCAAACGGCAGACGAAAATAAGATTTGCGGGACGGACCCAGCTTTTCGTCTAAGACCCTGAATCTCAAACGACAGAAAAACTGAGGGTGCGAGACGATACCGACTTGCCCTCGCCATCGAGTCCCAGAAGGCTGAGTCTCTATAGGCGAAGAAAAGATGAAAAATACGGGCATGAGAGAAAGCTGGCCTATCCGTCGAGACGTATCTCTACAGTCAAAACAAAAAAGTGGTTGTGGAGATGGGCCCAACTTTCGTCGAGACTTATCTCTCTACGAAAAAAACAAAAAAAATATTACGGGAAGCCTCGACTTCCATCGAGACTCTAAATCGCTACGGATAAAAGAAAAGGGGAGGCTTCGGAAGAGTAACGAAAGAAAAAAACTTTCTCCAAACGGCAGGAAAGGATGTGTGCTTGGCAGCGTGGCTTTCCGTCGAGACTTATCTCTCTATGGCTATGGAAACAAAAGAAAGGTGCGGGACGGACCTGGCTTCCATCGAGACTCTGAATCTCTAAGCTTAGAAAGAAAAGGGAGGGGAGACAGAGCGCGACTTTTCCGTGCGAGGGCAAACTCGGGCCACAAGGGAGGTCGTGTGCGGGATGATACTCGACTTTTTCGACGAGCCAGAGCTCGAACAATGATGGATGCGGGACAAAGTTGACTTATATCGACGTAACTCACTCGATAGATGGGATGATGCGATGACAAAGACCGACTTACATAGTTTGTTGCGAAGATAACAGAAGACTATCATCGGGAAACATCGAGTCGTGGCTCGATGGCGAGGGAACTCAGAGCTTTCAAGGAATCCCGAGTGAAGAGAACACAAAGAGGAAGGGCGCAATACCTAACCAAAAGTTTGATTAGATCCTGGTCCAACGACTATGAGACTCGGGATGACCAATGGAGGGTCCCAAAAAAAAAGAGGTATGGATCAATGAAAACCCGGCTCTTACGACAGAGAATAGGTTGTGTTAATAGCCCAACGACCACAAAAGTTTGGGACAACCCCGGAGGGATCCCAGAACAAAAAGAACAAGGCACAGGTTGAATGAGACCTTATCCTAGACGCAAAAGAGGGAAGTCAGGTCCAAAACCTAATGACTCGAAGGTTCGAGACATCGTCGGGAGGTCTCAAAAGAAGGAGGTATGGGTTGATAAAACCCAGCTCAAAGAAATGATGAAGGGGTTAGGCAATGGCCTAACGGCGTCGAGCACGGGAAAGCCCACGAAGGGTCCCAAGAAAGAGGAAGTGAGACTGAGGTGGTGAAACCCAGCTCAAAAAAGAGAAATGACGAAAGCTAGGTAACGGCCTAACGACGTCAAACTCGAGATAACCCACAGAGGGTATCGGGAAAGAGAAAGAGGCACGGGTTGAGAAACCCGGCTCAACAAAAATGACAGAAGTTAGGCAACGGCCTAATGGCGTCAAAACTGGGAAAACCTACGAAGGGTCTCGGGAGGGAGAAAAAGAGGCTTGGGTGATGAACCCGGCTCAACAAAAATGACAGAAGTTAGGCAACGACCTAACGGGGTCAAAATTGGGAAAACCTGCAGAGGATCCCAGGAGAGAGAAAATGAGACACGTGTGATGAACGCGGCTCAATGAAAATGACAAAAGTTAGGCAACGGCCTAACGACATCAAAAATCGGAAAAATCCACAGAGGGTCCTGGGAGAGAGAAAATAAGACACGGGTGATGAACCCGGCTCAACAAAAATGACAGAAGTTAGGCAACGGCCTAACGGCGTTAAAAACCGGGAAAACCCGCGGAGGGTCCCGTGAGAAAGAAAATGAGACACGAGTGATGAACCAGGCTCAACAAAAATGATAGAAGTTAGGCAATGGCCTAACGGCATCAAAACCGAAAAACCTACGGAAGTTCCCAGGAGGGAGAAAAAGAGGCTCGGGTGATGAAACCCGACTCAATGAAAATGATAGAAGTTAGGCAACGGCCTAACGGCGTAAAATTTGGGAAACTCGCAGAGGGTCCTGAGAGAGAGAAAATGAGAGACGGGTGATGAACCCAGCTCAAGAAAGAAAGAAAAGAAAGAAAAGAAAGAAAAATAGCTACTCTAATCACTCAAAAGCAAACACAAAATAAAAACACATAACCTATAAAGGTATTTGTCCTAAAGGGACAGTTCTAAGCTTAACTAAATGAAAATGAAAAGACTTGGTAGTCCAGTAACTGGGTACCTTCTGAATAAGAATAAAGAATATACCTTCCCGACCAAGTAGTATTTGGCCAGGTCAAACAGTACGCAATGATCCTTTTTGCCTATATCCAAAGGGGCATACGACCAGAAGGCTTACTAACATCGCCCACATAGCTTTGAGACAGTAAAACCGCCAAAGTGAAGGGTAGGAAAGCAATTTTTTTATTTTATTTTTTAATTTTTTCTTTTATTTTGAAAAGTACCCAATGAAAAAGGGAAGTCAGGAGATGGAAAATCATGCATGCAATGCTAATACTGATGATAAATTTAAAACAAGAATAGTTGGAGCGCTTTTCAAGTTTGGCTCACTTTTTAAAAATATATCCCTAGTGGAGTCGCCACTGTGAGGAAGCCCGTCCTCTTTATCTCCCTTTCTTTTCTTTCCCCGTCCCTCACTCAAACGAGGAGTGTATACAGAATGAATCACGAGAAGAAAGAAGGAAAGTAGGGGTTTTCCCCCAAAATGCGTCCGTGTTAAAGGACACACTATTTTAGAGTCGCCACTTGGTTTTTGGATAAACCAAGAAGCCAAAATCTTTCAAGGCAAACTAGTCCGTTCTTACCATAGTAAATGGTTCGGGAGCTAGGGTACAAAAGGGGAAGGTGTTAGGCACCCCTCTCGCCCGATCGGAAGATCGGCCTCTACTTAACCGTTCCGTTTTGTTCTTGTCTTAAACTTATCAAAAACAACACATACAGAAAGGGGATTGAAGAGAGATGATTAAAAAAGTGAACAATGAAACAAAACCTAACCTAAAACTAAAGCTTTCTATGCATACTTACACTTAAGGCATGTCAAAAGAGGAGATGGCAGCATATCAGTGCAGTCATGCATATAAGACATACTGTTCAGAGCATAAAATCACAGAAAAGGCTACTGGAAAGCCACTAGTTTTTAACAGAGGTGGCGTACGCCACCTCCAACCTGGCGCGCTCCACTGGCTATGGTGTGCGCCACTTTTGGGCCCTCTGGAGATGGCGCGCGTCACTATGGATCAGTGAGCTCGTCATTCAGAGGCCCAAAAGGGATACTATTTTTAGAAAATAGTATACTTTTGTGTGCAATTTCTTTTATAACAGAAATAAAAATATAAGACAGAAGGCATTTTAACAAAAAATTCTAGCACGTATAAAATATGCAGAAAATGGTAACAGAAAAGCTACTGGAAGCCACCGGTCTCAAAACTGAGGTGGCGCCCGCCACCTCATGAACTGGCGCGCGCCACTGGGACATGGCGTGCACCATTTTGGGACCCCTAAAGGTGGCGTGCGTCACTATGGATCAGTGTGCTTGACACTGGGAGGTCCCAAAAGGGCTACTATTTTTAGGGAAAATAGTGTGCTCAGGTGTATGTGTTTTTATTATGAAGAAAAAAAAGAAAAAGAGAGTTTACATACAATTCTAAAAATAAAATAAAATGACTAGGAGATGGAAAAAAGCTAATATGCGATTCTAATGAAAGAAACATGTTTAGAAGGGAAAATAAGAAAAATGAAAAGAAATTCGGGAGAAAGAAGGCAGCGGCCTCTTTCTCCCCTTTTACAAAAAAGAAAAGTTTTAAGAAGGAGAAAAATAGGGAAAGAGATGAATAGTTGGAAACCTACCGTATATCCCGTGAGCTAGTAAAGTTTCAAGCAATTTCCACGGCATCTTCCTCACGTATGACACATCGTCGGGCGGCCTTTCTTGTAATCTTTGAGTCTTTCGAGTCCTTCCAAAGTGAGGAAATCCGAATTTGGTGTAGTTTTAGTGAAGTTTCAGGGGTTAGCTTGAGCTTAGTTTATTAATTGGGCTACGGTTAGGGCAGAATATAAGTCAGGAGTTGGGATGGGGCTTAAATTCTACAAAGATTTGGCTCTCTTCAAAATTCTGGGTCGATATGTGGTGGGGGAGGGGTCCTATTTATAGAAATTCAGGCGATGAGCTAACTTAGTGTCAAAGGCTCCTCTCAAGTGGCGTGCGCCATGTCAAAGGAGGTGCGTGCCACTTTGAGGTGGCGCACTCTATGTTAAGGTGGAGGGAAGTGGCGTGGTGCCATGTGAGGTGAAGGGAAGTGGCTTGGTGCCATGTCAGGAGGAGGGAAGTGGGTTGAGGTTTGTTTTTTGTTTTTTAGGTATATTTAGGGTATTTTGGGGTACATTGGGATGCATTAGAAGTACTCCTTGGACTCTCGGACTTGCATGGATGCTCCTTTGATGCGGCTGATGTACAAAATGATCATCAGAAAGCTCGTGGGAATTGGCCGATGTTCGGTTTAGTCAAAATTGAGATGTCTACAACGATCAGCTGACTACAGGATCATAGAAGTAGGTTTCAACTCACCAAGGTCAAACTGTTTATAAACAGAGTATGATAAGAGGATCACACTTGCTTCAAGATCTAAAAGTGCTCCATCTATTGAATAGTTTCCTATTACACATGGAATAGTAGGGGTTCCTGGGTCTTTCATTTTAGGAGGAGACGAACACTGAAGAATCGAACTCACTTACTCAGTAAGAAGGATCTTTTTGGACGCATGGGTCCGAGATTTGCATTTTTGGGTGCAAAGATCTTTTAAAAACTTGGCATATGAGGGGGGACTTGCTTGATGGCATCTAGAAGAGAAAGATTGATCTTAACTTATTTAAAGACTTCGAGCATGTCTTCTATGGATTTTCTTTTCTTAGACAAGAGAGATGGCATTTTAAGACAAGTGGAAAATGCTACCTTCGGCACATATGGAGGCGCTCTGGATGATGTGACTGGAGAAAGAGGAGGGATCTCCTCTTTGGATCTAGATTCTTTATCAATCCTAGAGTCTTTTGGGATGATGTCAGATGCATACTTTCTGATTTCCTTTTCGGGTCTGGTCTCCACTTCTCGATCACTCGTAAGGGTAATTATAGATTTCTCTTTCTCATGAAAGGAATCATTAGCTTGGAAACTCTTTACCTCGAATTGACCCTTTGGGTAATCACGGGTTGACTTGGTAGTCGTGCCTCTTCTTTTCGACATAAAGCATTAGCTCGTTATCCCATTTGGGATTCTAGCTTTGAGATGGACTGAGAATGGAAATGCAACAATTGAGTATTAGCCTCCAACCCTTGAAGTGCGTTCAACACTTTCTCCTCGAAGGCAGTATTCCTTTGAGTTGAAGATTGTTGCGGGTAAGGCTGCAGGTATGATTATTGTTGCTGCATGGGTCAGAAAGGAGCTTGGTTAGAATGAAAAGTAGGATGCTGGGGAGATGAAAAAGTATTTCCCAGTGCTTGCAATCTCCAAGAGAAATTGAGGTGATTTCTCCAACCTAGATTGTACGTGTTGGAGAATGGGTCATTTCTTGTTCTATTGAAACCCTGAGTCGTATTGACTTGTTCCTGAACAAACTTCGGAAATTGAGTGGCCAAATGACAATCATTTACAACATGAGCTGGACTGGAACATAGAGCATATGTTTCTGGAAACGCAGTAGGTTGAGACAATTGGGGTGGGGGGAAGAACCTGGCCTATAAATAATAGGTCGTCCAACTTGGGAGTTAGGGCATCAACTTTGAGAGAAAAATTAGCGGACTCACCAATCTCATAGAGTTCCCTTGTTTGGGCACGTTTGGTGGCGCACTCCTCTCACCTCTAGAAGCAGAGGCATGATGTTGAGAGTTCTCGATTAGATTTCCAAAAACTTTCCACGCCTCGTGTTCACTTTTAAGCATGAATGTCCCTCTGCAGGAAGCATCGATCATTTGACAGTTTTGAGATAACAAACCATCATAAAAACATTGGACTAGCTGCCACCTAGGTATTGCATGATGCAGATATTTATGGATGAGGTCTTTAAGCCTTTCCCATGTTTCGTGAAATTACTCACCATCCACTTGTGAGAAACTAGTAATAGTTCACCGAATTTGGTTGGTCTTACATATGGGAAAGTAATTTTTGAGGAATTCTTGTTGTAATTGTGCCCATGTGGTGATGACAATATTCTCTAAAGAGTTAAGCCATCATTTGGCTCAATCTTTAAGAGAAAAAGGAAAAAGGCGCAACCTAAGGGCATTATCCAAATTTTTTTTTAATTTTTACAGTCGAACATACTTCTAAGAATTCATCAAGGTGTTTGTAAGGATCCTCATTGTTCAGGTCATAAAATGACGGGAACATTTGAATGATGCTAGACTTTAATTTATAATGGTCGGCTGCAACGTCAGGGAATCGGATGCAAGGTTGTGAGGTATATGCTGAGGGAGTAAAATGATCCCTTAGAGGTCGGGCTCGATGATCCGTTAGGTCCATCAGAGTGTGTGGTTCTTGCTGCATATCCTCTGGCATTGGGATCGGTTGTATGGATTTAGAAACATGAGACAAGGCTCTATTAGCTCGACAAGTTTATTCTATCTCTGGATCTACTGGAGCTAAGTCAGGTTTATGAGAACGTCGACTGTGCATGTACAAGTGAATAAAATGAGAGATAGAGAAAAATATGAGCAATTAGGCTTTTCAACCGGCCATAAAAGAAAATTAAATAGAAATTGAAAGAAAACTAAACATAAATAATAAATACACCTAAACAAAAATAATAAATAGGCGTATCAACCAGCCAGGAAAGAAAACTAAACCGAAAGAATAAATAGGCGGTTCAACCGTCCATGAAAGTGCAAAAAGAAATAACAATAATGATTAGTAAAGAGCTGCGGTATAACCGACCATTAATAAGTAATTTTAAGCAGGCCCTACGACCGTCCTTGTTATTATTATTATTTTTTTATTATATAGTTGTGTTTCCTTCTGACATGAACTGCTGAAACTAACTCGCACACGAGCACTATCCTGGTTGAACCCCCCTTAAGTTAGAGAAATGCTTGATGTGTTTGCTATTAGGTTAGTAGAAAAGGCAGGAGTTTAGGAATTATTGCCGGTTATTTTGAAGGTGATAAGTGGTTACGAATCTCTAGAATCCTACTCTTAGATAGTGTGTGTGAGGAACCCCTCTTTCAAAAAACTTATCCGCCCTCGTTTCTTTTTCCTCTTTTAAATAAATGCGCTCTTGGGGATTTTTTAGAGCTGAAAGAAAAAGAAATTTTGTTTTATTATTTTGAAAAGAGAGCTTCCACCAAATGCGTCCGTATTAAAGGCCGCACAATTGGAGTCGCCACTCGGTTTTCGGAAAAACTAAAAACCAAAACTTTCAAGGAACTAGTCCGTCTTTACCAGAGATAGTGGTTCGGGAGCTAGGGTATTAAAGGAGAACGTGTTAGGCACCCCTCTCGCCCGATCTGAAGACCGGCCTTTACTTAATTGTTTCTTTTTGTTCTTGTCTTAAATTTATCAAAAGTAACACATACAGAGAGGGGTTGGAAGAGAGAACATAAAAATGAAAACAAGAAAGTAAAACCTAACCTAAAACTAGAGGTTTTCTATGCATACTTACACTTAAAGGCATATCAAGTGGGAGATGGCACCATATCAATGCAGTTGATGCATATAAAACATACTATTTAAAATAGAAAAGATGTAGGAAAAAGCTACTGGAAGCCACTGGTTTTAAGCAGAGGTGGCGCACGCCACCTATAACCTGGCGCGTGCCATCTTGACATGGCGTGCGCCACGTATGGGCTCTCTAGAAGTGTCGCGCGTCACTATGGAAAAGTGAGCTCGACACTCAGAGGCCTAAAAAGGGCTACTTTTTTAAGGAAATAGTGTGCTTTTGTATCCAAGTGAGTTTTTATACGAAAAGAAAGAAAGAAAGGTAGCATTTCAACAAAAATTTCAACACGTAAAAAATATGCAGAAAAGACTACTGGAAAGCCACTGGTTTTCTACAGAGGTGGCGTGCGCCACCTCATCACCTGGTGCGCGCCATACGGACATGGTGTGCGCCACTTACGGGCTCTCTGGAAGTGACGCGCGTCACTATGGAAGATTGAACTCGACACAGGGAGGTCCAAAAGGGGCTACTATTTTAGAAAAACAATGTGCTCTTTGTGTCCAGGTATTTTTATAGAAGAAAAAAAGCAAAAAAGATGAAAATTCATGTAAGATTTTCGGCAAGTTATCTTAACTCTACATTTCATGCATTTTTAAAGCTAAAAGACTAAGAAAAAAGAAAAACATGCTTAAGGAAAAACGAAAAAATAGAACCGGGGAGAATGAGGCCAACTGCCTCTTTCTCTCCTTTTACCGAATAAAAAGAGGTTTTAAGAACTAAAAAAAGATAAATAAATGAAAAAGATGAGAAAAAGAGAGGATTTACCATATATCCCAGAAGAAGAGAGAAGTTTCAAGCAATTTTGAAGACTTTTTCTCAAATATGGCGCATCCCCGGGAGGCCTTCCATGCGGTCTTTGAGTCCTTGGAGTGATTCCAATGCAAATTGTTGGCCTAAAGGTCTTTCAATCAAGTCCTCAAGCTTTTGCTTACCTTTGTTTTGACTCAACAACATATTG
>JAUTBS010128344.1:0-12521 GCA_032361285.1 Aequorea victoria | reverse complement strand
AAAATATTAAATTTTTTACCAATTTTAATTAAAACATTCCTCATAATTTATTTTAATTGAATAAATTATTATTAAAAAAAATTTGAATTTTACAACATATATACTTCAAAATACTATCGGTTTGTACAAAAAAAACTATTTAAATAATTACTCAGAGTGTGTGCTTAAAATTGGCTAACATGAATTATAACTAAGTCTCAAAGTGGTGGACAATTTTAATTTTTATTAAAACGATACTTTTAATCAATGCTCACTGAATATGCACTCAACACATAAAAACTTAGAAACAGATGAATTTAAATACTTTCAACATGTGTATGCAGTCGAGATAATAAAAGTCAAATAAAGATACTACGCATACTTAGGTCTCAAAAAACGCTATAATCAATGAATGCTCATAGTCTTATAAAAAAATATTAAATGTCAAGAACTTAAATGAATGCTACACTATACAATCTATCCATTATATTCACAATTCAAATCATGTCATTATTTAGGATCAATTAGGATTTTATATTTGGTTGTAGCATTGGGTAAAATAAAGTGTATAAGGCATGTGTCAGAAAACATGTCTTATAAAATATCAACACGAGATTTTTCTATTAATGAAAAAGACCACTTCTCAACTTCGCATATTATTTTCTTTTTCTTTCTTTCTTTTGTACACAATCCTTTTTATTCTTTTAAGATTTGTTTTTTTTTTTTAATCATGATCATGTCAACATTGATTTTCTTTATTAAAGATGATAAAACAACTACCCCTCTACCCAACAATAACTTTTTACTTTCTCTATCAAACTTATATTTAAGACGTTTAGGTTATGAAATTCAATGAAAAAAAGTTTAGCATTTAAAGGCCTAAACTAGCGAAATAAGAATAATGTATATAAAAAATGAGACGAACGACTCAAACAATAAAGATGGCCTAAAATCTTTTCATAAGTAAGACATAATATTCTAAGTGTTCAGAAACTCAAGATGGTAGTAGTATAGCACAAATAGAATATTCCCGACATTCAACCAACATGAAAAATTTATGAGAATATTCAACAAATTAGATGGGCTTTCAAAGACTAGAGAGAGTATATAGACTAAAACTCCTTCAAATAGAAAGACTCAAAACTCACAAAGGGTCACAGTCTCCACAAGTATTCATCAAAAATTTTAAATTATCCTTACTCCTCAATCAAGAATGTAAACATGCAGCCAAACGTGAAGTGTAGGAACATTCGAGTAAAGATCACATAAAAAATGTGTAACAAACAGCTAGTGTAAAAAACTATACTATCAACAATATATCAAAGTGTTAACATCTATTACTAGAGCTCAATGACTTAAAACCGTTGTTTTTTTTATAAAACACATGATTAAGCTAAAGCTTATCTTAGCTCGAGCCTACAAGGCCAGTGTTCCAATGGCATGCAAAGAAGAACTGAAAAACAAAATGTATAAATAAATAAAGTGAGATCCCCTCGGGATAAACTAATGGTGTTAGTTGTGACGAAAAAAATATACCCACAACTGCTATGTCATGAACCTATAAAGAAGGGGAAAGAGGCAAACTAAACTAACAAGTACAAAAGAACATGATAGAAAATAAAAATGTACTAACAATAAACTCCTAGACAAATATCCGTGCAAGCGCACATACAAATCAAAACAAACACTACACAAATAAATAAAAATAGTACGG
This sequence comes from Aequorea victoria, assembly GCA_032361285.1. Lineage (NCBI taxonomy): Eukaryota > Metazoa > Cnidaria > Hydrozoa > Leptothecata > Aequoreidae > Aequorea > Aequorea victoria. The sequence goes on along the minus strand of JAUTBS010128344.1, from coordinate 10,828 downwards.
CTAATACAAAAAGAAAAAGAACAAAGCATAAAATAAAGCGCAACAAAACATAGTGGGGACCACATCCCTGATGGCGACTTTGTCTAGGTGAAGGCTCGATGTGCTAGGCGGCCAATAGATACCTCAACATCTACTGCTAATCCTCCACATCATGCTCATACCAGGCTGCAAACCGACCCCTCTCCTCTACTCTGGCTAGCATCTCATCGACCCGATCAACTGTCTGCTCAACTCAGGTGCACCGCTCCTCTACTCGGGAAACCTGACCCATAAGGGCCTGATAGTTTCATAAGACATGGCCTAGAGCGGTACAACAAAAGAAGATGGAGCCGCTACAGATGTACCCCCGGTAAAAAATGGAGCCCGCTGTGGTGGAAGGGGTGTGTCATCCTCGTCCTCATCGTCGCAACCTCTCACCTGAATTTTCAATAGACTACTTGTGCTCTTGGACCATTACGATAGGGAGTAAGTGCAGACGACCTCCTCGGGGATCTCAGAGTCTAGTAAAGTGTAGGAGGGGATTCATCCATCAAGAGATACACCAAGGCACGACATGATGAGATTAGCAAAAGGTAAGGGTCGGGTGCTACGAGGGCTCAACATAAATTTGTTCATCTCCCCCAGAATGAGGTCAGGAATGGAGACCCTAGTACCTATATGAAAGACATAGAGGGCCTAAAGGAAAGTGTCTTGGCGCTCGTCCTTATGGCTTAACGAAAAATTATTATTTCGTAGGACCACATCAACAAACCACAAGGAGGCCCCTAAATCCCCTCGACGGGTGTGGACACGACCCACGTTACCCCGACCACTTGTGAGAACCTGAATCATGTCTGCAGTAGAGATATCCTCATTGTCAAGACCGAGGACTACAACTATGTCATCAAACGTGATTGAAACAGAGCGACCATCAATGGTAGATCATATGATATTTCTATCCCCCACATTAACATGTAAATCCTTATAGAAAAGTTGTACTATGCGGGGGAAGGCTGGCAGAAAAGGGTGGTGAGGGATCAAGCTTCAAACATGCGAATCCCTTGCTGGGTAACTTCATCGGAAGCAAGAAAGCCTGTAACTGAAAAGTTGGTCATGATGTGAAGCTTATGAGTAGCCCACTCGACATATGACCGGGAGGCAGAGGATAAAACACGACTATTTAGGTGTTGGGGTTTGGCAACAGAATGATGTAGTGAAACTGAGAAGATGGGACAAGAGAGAAAGAAAAGTTCACCAAAAGAGGGGTGGAGACTTCACCGGAAGTTGGAAGGTCGCCAGAAAAATAGAGGTTCGTCGAAAAATAAAAGTTTGCAACTGTGCATGGATAGTTCTCAAAATCAAACTTTACGACATGATGGCCGAGGTGGTGTAGATCTGAAGAAAAATTAGGTGAAAGAATGTCTAAATAATAGGCCATAGAAGATGATCGGACGGTGGAGTGATTTACTCCGATGACTCTGGTGGCTCGTGGTAGCTCCGGGTGGTGGAGGATGATGATGGTGATAGTAATAAGAAGATGAGATGAGAGAGTGTGATATATAGAGAGAAAGAGTGAAGATATATATAGAGTGAGATAGAGATAGGGAAGTTAGAGATAGAGATAAATAAAGAAAGGAAAAAAAGGAGGAGAAGGGTCATGCTCGTTCATTTTTTTTTAATTATTGAAAACATCCGAACATTCAGGCATCACATCCGGACAGAGGGTCATAACATGTAAAACACCTGAACATGGAGATAGGGCATCTAGACATTGTGGACCACTAGCTCGTGAAGGACGAAAACGTCTGGGCATGGAGGCTGATCATCCAGATGCAGAACTTTAATTTCAGTGACAAAATATGTCCAGACAGATGTGTAAAATGTCCAAACAATTTTGGATAGTGTGTTCAGAGGCTAAAAACGTTCGAACAATTTTGAGGCGCATCTGGACACAGAACTCCTCAAGGTAAAATGCTCGGACATAAGTTATGGGTGTCCAGACTCTCTTTAACAAAGGCGTTAGACCATTAAGGCATCTGGATGTGATCTGAAGAGCGTTTGGACGCTAAGCACGATAATTTTTTTAAAAAACCAAAATTCTCTAACTCAAAACAACTAGTTATGGGTTTCCTCCCAAAAAAGCTAAATTTACTGTCTACAACCAAACGTCGAAAAAGAATAAGGACTCAGATAAATTGGGTCCATCAAGTCGACATACTCGACTATCTCCCATTCACTATGTTAGTTCCAAGATTTAATAAATTTTTAATTAATTTTAATGATAATAAATAAGACATTTGATAAGTTAAAACATTTTTAAATATCTCTTGATATAAGCTTTAAATCAAACTATGTTCAAAAAATTTATATAATTATTTATATTCATTATGGTTAACACCCTTGATTTGAATTGACTTTGTATTTAATGAGATTTGAAATTATTTTAGGTAAAGAATTATGTGTTAAAATGGTTACGATAAACAATAATTCAATTCTCAAACAGTGTCAGGATCAAGACAGAAATTTTTCAAAATTTTTGAAGGGTTTGAGTCGACCCAAAGCGACAACCTCTCAGAATTTCCTGCAAACTTACTTCAGAATTGACCATGAGTCGACCAAAAATGGTTTATGAGTCGACCCAAGTTAAGTAACTCTATGGATCTATTCTTTGCATCGACCATGAGTCGACCCACCATCATGATGAGTCGACCCAAGCTTTGAGTCCAAGGAGTTTGAGCTGAAGTGCATCAGCCCACGCATCAACCCAAAAGCAAAGGCAACATGTGTGTTGACCCAAGAGAAGACATGAGTCGACCCAAAGTGACTATCATTCAATAAAATTGCAGAGACAACATGTGAGTTGACCCAAGGCAGATATGAGTTGAGGACAACAACTCTCAAGTCGACCCAAGCATCAACTCAAAGACAGAAACTTATGTGAGTCGACCCAAGCTTTACATGAGTCGAACCACGGATGAAGGTCTGCAATAAAACTGAGACCTTATCATTATGAGTCAACACAAACATCAAGATGAGTCAACCCACGGACGAAGGATCCAAAATATTAGGACATTGAGTTGACTCAACCTCAACATGAGTCGACCCGATGACGTAAAATCAGCAAATCAGTGCGAGAATCACGCCCGTTTACAACTGTATTGCAGAATATTAAATGGCAAGATTTGATTTGCAATGGCTATATTGGAGCTCGAAATTATATAAGGGAGTGACTATCAATCATTCTATACGAAGAGATTACAAAAAATCACTAATTCAATCAATCAAAGAGCTGTCATTTTCTCCATATGCTATTCTCAAAAAAACCCTAGCCGCCACTGTCATCATCTTTGTTTTAGTTTTTCTATTGTGAGATATACTATCATATTCACTATTCTTAGAGAGTTTTCTGATCATCATTTTGTACACAAACCTATTATCAAATCATTGTAAAGTGAGGATGAGTCACTCTTGACTGTTCTTTGTGTGTGGTAAAGCATATAAAGGGAATATCACAAGTGTTAGAAACTTGGTGGCTTTAGAACGCATTTTGGTGAATCTTTGTAAAAAATTTGAGTACACCCGTAAGTACTTGAAGATAGTAAAAAATTCTCAAGAGGAGCTTGAGGAGTGGACCTAGGCTTGAATAGCCGAATCACTATAAAATCGACGATGTCATCTCTCTTTATCTCTTCCTCCCCATATTATTTATTTGTGCTTATATATATATATATATTGCTCATTTTATATTGTTTAAATAATTTTTAAACAAGAAGAATATTTTTAAAAGACTATATTCACCCCCCTCTAAGGTCATTCTTTGAATAACACACTAACTCCTTCTACATACAGTTTAAGCCATTGAAGGTTGACCTTGAGGAATTCTCCATTCTTTAAATTTTTAATTTCAACTGCACCGGGAGGGAAAACCTGTGTAACTATGAACAGGCCATCCTATCTCGATCGAGGCTTACTGGGAAATAGATGCAATTTAGAATTAAAGACCCACACTCGCTAACTTGACTTGAAAGACTTACGAGATACGTGGTTGTCATGAAACACCTTAGTCTTAGTCTTGTAAATTAACGAACTCTCATACAAATCATTGTGCATCTCCTCTAACTTATTTAGTTGGAGTTTTCGACAGAATCCTGCATTGGCCATATCAAAGTTAAAACTTTTTAATAGCCCACAGAGCTTTATGATCAAGCTCGACCGGTAGGTGGCATGCTCGTCCGAACACCATACGGTTAAGAGACATGCCAATGGGAGTTTTGTAGGTCGTTCTATAAGTCCATATAGTATCGTTCAGTCGAAGAGACCAATCTTTACGACCAGGTCTCACCATTTTTTCTAAGATGCTTTTTATTTCTCTAATAGACACTTATACTTCACCCCTAGACTGTGAATGGTAAAGACTAAAGAGTTGTTACCTTATGCGTAATGGAGTATGTGTGGACTAGTGTGTCAAAGTATCTACTAAAGAAGTGGATCCCCTCGTCACTAATAGTGTCACGCAAAAAACATAATCGACTAAAGATATTACCCTAAAAGAACTTAACCGCCACTTGGTGGTCATTAGTCTTGATTGTTACTGCTTCTACCCATTTGGACACATATCATCCGCCACAAGAATATAGCTAAATCTGAACGAAGGTGAAAAGAGACCCATAAAGTCAATGCTCGACGCCTCAAAGATCTCGATGATTAGAATGGGTGTGAGGGGCATCATGTCACGGCGCAACAAGTTCCATGTTTGCTAACAGCATAGACAAACCTGACAGAAGGCATGTGCGTCCTTGAAGAGAGTTGTCCAATAAATGCCACTCTGCAGGACCTTGGCGACTGTCTTCTTATCACTGAAATGATCACCGCTGTCTAAAGCGTGACAGAAAGTCAAGATGTTGTGGTACTCACTCTTGGGGATGCACTACCTAATTATTTGGTCAAAATGGTACTTAAACAATTTCTGGTCCTCCTAAAAATAAAACTTAACTTGCGAAAAGAATCGATCCTGATTTTGCTTAGACCAATGAAAAGGGATTTTTTCTATTACAAGATAGTTTACTATATTTGCAAATCTTTGAGGACTGACTTGTGAGACCCCAAAAAGTTGATCGTCAGGAAATGAGTCATTTAGGGATGGCAGATCACACAAAATCTAACTAGGATCCAGGATAGTTGTTCCACCGCTGAATTTTCAGACCCCTTCTTGTCTCGAATTTCAAGACTAAACTCTTGTAACAAAAGGATCCACCTAATCAACCAAGATTTTGTATCTTTCTTTGAAAGTAAATGTTTCAATGTAGCATGATCGAGAAACACAATAACTTTTAATCCTAGTACATAGAACCATAACTTATCCAAGGTATATACTATACCTAGCAATTAGTTCTCAGTAATAGTGTAGTTCAACTGAGAGTCAGAGAAAATCTTACTAGTGTAGTAGATAGCGTGAGGGATCATGTTCACCTGTTGTCTCAAGACCGCACTGATCACATAGTCGAAAGCGTCTCACATAATCTCAAATGGAAGGGATCAATCAGGTGATTGCATAATCGGCGAAGATAATAATGCACCACGAAGCTTTGTAAAAGCTTTCATGCAAGACTCATTGAAGACAAAATGAGCATCCTTTGCTAGAAGGTCGCACAAAGACTTTAAAATCCTACTAAAATCCTTAATAAATAGCCGATAAAAATTGGTGTGCCCCAGGAATGATCGAATTTGTTTCACAGTAGAAGGGAGTGAAAGTTTAGAGATCAAGTCGGCTTTAGTTTTGTCAACTTCTATACCCCTCTTGGACACAATATGTCCCAAAATAATTCCTTCTTGAACCATAAAATGGTTATTCTCCTAATTCAGAATTAAATTTGTCTCCTGATAAAGCTTGAGCACAGTAATGAGATTGCGGACACAAATGTCGAATGACAATCCGAACACCGAAAAGTCATCCATGAAGACCTCAAGAAACGTTTCCACCACGTGAGAAAAAATGGACATCATGCACCGTTGGAAAGTTGTTGATTCATTACATAAACCAAACGGCATGCGCCGATATGCAAATATACCAAAATGATAGATGAAAGTCATTTTTTATTGGTTATCTGGATAAAGAAGCACTTGATTATACCCGAAATATCCATCCAGAAGATAATAGAAACTTTAGCCTACCAACTATTTTAGGATTTAATCAATAAAAGGAAAAGAAAAATCATCATTCCTAGTCATGAAATTCAACTTTGTGTAATCAATACATACATGCCAACTAGTTGTTGTGGGTGTCGGGACCAACTCTCCCTGATAATTTTCACCACAATGATGCCAGATTTCTTAGGCATCATTTGGGTCATACTTTTCATTTACTGTCAGAGATGGGGTGGATAATACCCGAGTCCAAGAACTTAACCACTTCTTTCATGTTAGGATTAAGTCATCTTTGTATTTCTCAAGATGTCTTAGCATTGTCTTCGTAATAAATGCGATGCATGCAAATAGAGGGATTGATAACTTTCAAGTCCGCTACAGACCATCCTATGACACCCTTATGTTCTTGGAGAATATGAACTAACCGTCTCTCTTGCTCAACAGATAAGTCAGACGCTATGATCGCAGGTAAGATGTCATTAGGTCCGAGAAACACATACTTAAATGATGACAATAACAGCTTCAACTCAAGTTTCGATGGGGCCTCTATGATGGTGGGGTCGGTGCATTGGCGAGGGGATGTAATGGTTCAATTCTGACTTTTCAAGGAGCCCAGTCTGAGAGGGGTGTAGAATTGAGCATAGAATTCACCTCCGCAATATATTGGTCAATGTCAAAGGCATTATAGACAAAATGAGCCAAACATGCTTTCATAGTGTCTTTGGCTAAAATATAAGGGAGTGCCTCCTCTAGTAACCCATCAATGATACTAACTGTAAAGCAGTTCTCCTCCTCCTTAGGGGGCTATTGAGAGGCACTAAATAGATTTAACATCACCTTCATATTACTGAAAGAGACATGCATAATACATGTCCTATAGTTGATACACACATTGGCCATGGTTAAGAATGGTTATGAAAGAATAGCAGGGGTCTGTATCCTACAACTTTGCACCGATTTCATGTCAAGGACTATAAAGTTTGCAGGGAAGAAAGATTTATCCACCTTGACAAGGATAATTTCAATAACTCCACGAGGTACCTTAACTGGTCGATTAGCTAACTAAAAGGTGACCGTGGTAGGCTTCAACTCTTCAAGCACAAACTTGTCGTAGATCGAGTAACAGTAAATTAACACTCACCCCAAGATTTAAAATCGTCCCGTCTATGAAATAATTTCCTATAACACAAGGAATGGTAGGCGTACCAAGGTCTTTCATCTTAGGTGGTGTGAGGCATTGGAGGATAAAACTCACTTGTTCAGTGAGTAGAATTTTTTTGACACGTGAGTCTGAGACATGCACTTTTGAGTGCACGAGTACTTTAAAAACTTCACATACAAAGGAACTTGCTTGATGACATCAAGGAGGAATGGAATGATTTTGACTTGCTTGAACACGTCAAGCATTTCCTCCATAAACACTTGTTTCCTAGAAAAAGGAGATGGTCTGTCAAGGTAAGTTGAGAAAGGGGTTTTAAGTATATATGATGAGGGCCCACGACCCAGATGAACCAGATAACTCGAGAAGGGTGTCCTCATTTGATGTTAAAGTTTTTTTAACCCCAGAATGCTTAGGAATACTGAAAGACTCCTTCCTTTTCCTAGCATCTTCCTCAGGTCTGGTTGCAACCTCTCGCCCGTTTCTAAGCATAACTACCACCTTCTCTTGCTCGTGAAATGAATCACCAGGGTGTAAGCCGTCTACCCCATATTGACTCTTAGGGTTATTCACAGGTTGATTTGGAAATCTTTTCTCCTCTCGATGATTCAACGCATTAACTAGTTGCCACATTTGGGTTTTCATCTTAGAAATGGATTAGGAGTGGGAGTGTAACAGCTGGTATTAGCCTCAAGCCCGTGAAGGGTTTGCAACACAATATCCTCAAAAGCAGTGTTCCATGGAGGAGTAGGTTGTTGGTAAAGTTATGTCATCGGTTGAAAAGATGTGGGATGAGACGTATTAGGATAGGATAGATGAGAGGGGGGGAATCATAGAGTTTGGAACTTATTGTTTCTAGGAGAAATTAGTGTGATTTTTCCATCCCAGATTATAAGTGTTGGAGTATTGATTATTCACTGGTCTAGAAAAATCATGAGCCGCATTAACTTGATCTTGAACAAAATTAAAAAACTGAGAAACTAAATGACATTCGCTCACAAAGTCAGCGGGGCTTGCACATAAAGCACACACCTCTTGAGAATTACGAGGTTGTGATGATTGTGGTGAAAGATTATGACCCACACATAACAAAGTATCTAATTTGTGGGTCAAAGCGTCAACCTTGAGGGAAAGGTCAGCGGAGTGGTCAATTTTAAATCTCTCCTTGCTTACGTGCGTTGGTCGACATATTTCTTTCACTTCGAGAGGACGCATGATGCTGTGAGTTTTTACTGAGACTCTTAAATAAATCCTATGCTTCGTCATCACTCTTCATCATAAAAGTCCCTCACACACAAGGCATTTATCATTTGACGATTTTGAGCAAATAAATCGTCATAAAAATATTGGACAAGCTGCCATTTAGGGACATCATGGTGGGGAAATTTTCTAACGAGATCCTTCAGTCTTTTCCATGTTTTAAAAAATTATTTGCCATCATTCTGTGAGAAACTAGTGATGACTCGCTGAATTTGATTGGTCTTTCCAATGAAAAAGTACTTAAGAAATTTTTACTGGAGTTGAGCCCATGTAGTAATAACGATTCCCTGTAAGGAGTTCAGGTAATATTTAGCTTCATCCTTTAAGAAGAACAGGAAAAGACGTAACCTAATGGCTTCATCCGAGAAGTTGTTAATCTTGACTGTTGAACAAACTTTCAATAATTCATCGAGATGGTTATATGGGTTCTCGTTATTAAGTCCATAAAAAGATAGTAACATTTAAATGGTACTGAACTTACTCTCATAATGGGTTGTTGTAATATTAGGCATCCTTATGCATGATGGTGATGTGCATGTAAAGGGTGTGAAATACTCTCTCAACTATAGGGCTTGTTGGTCTCTAGGATCTATGGCCACAAAAGAAAGTGATTGTATATGCCTACACAAACGTGATGAAACTCTATTGACCCTAAAGGTCTGCTCAATTTTTAGGCCAAGTAAGACTAAATTAAAATTACAAGACCGTCTACCATGCATGCATAAACTTAACACTACCAAGAACTACAAAACTAATCAAATCAATAGACCCTAAAGTAAAACTCAAAGATCGTATGTAGCGGAAAGCCAATTCTATTGCGCCAAAACTTTTAGTTTTTCACAATAAAAAATAACCTGCACCAAGCGATCAAAATAACAAGTTTAAAAACAATAAATAAGTAAATCCTAAGTACGAATTAAAAAAAATAATCATCAAAATAAACAATTGTGTTAATTATTTTTAGCAATGACGTCAAAATTTGATGGATCATTTTTCACACCAAAAATAAAATATAATAAATTGAGTAAAAATAATTAATCCGTAAAATAGCGGTTAAGACCAGATATCGTTCTACATGAACAATAGGACTTAGTTGTGTTAAATCTTGAATAATTCTCAATTCAATTCGATTAAGAGAGTGATGCGATTAACTAATTAAACTAGAAATATTTAATGCAAAATGTTCTTTTTTAAAAGAGAAGGGATACCTAAAATTAGAAATTCACACTAACTTTGAAATTATGAAAATGTATTTAATGTAAACATCCATCCATTTAATTCAACCAATATTTATTTTGGCTACAAGTCGTAACAGAATCAACAAGATGATAAATATGATTAAAACACCCGGCATAGACTATCTTTGAAAGGCACAAATCGTACTCAATGATTTCGGCACGATCCGTCTTATTGTAGCATAATCTATCTTGCGGCTCAATTATATTCATAAAAAATAACACTATTATATAACTCTATCATCGTAATCACAGAAAATGAAAATGAAAACGAAAACAAAAATATAAAATAAACCACGATTGATTAACAAATCAAAAGTCTGAGTTATACAAAAGTTAAATCCAATGTTTGAAATGTAAAATTAAACACAAATCTCTAATTACTTGCTTAGGATTTCATCCAAACCCTAAGAAGTTGGTGATTAGCCGCTCATGGTCGGTAGAGACCAAGAGATCACAAATTTAACCGTCATTGCTTGATTTGCCATCTTCTAGGGTGTACATGGTCCGAATTGGTTCAATTTTGTGCAAAACCAATAACCAGACCGATGTATATTGTTTCAACAATTTCAGGATCAAATCGAACCGTGTGATATGTGAAACCAAACTAAACTGAACTTATTATTGACGGTTTAGTTACGATCCTAAACCACGGTTCCACTAATATACAATGCTCTTATATAAAGTACTAAAAACTAGCAAAAATTACATTTAAAATTCTGAAAAAACTAAAATAATTTAAGACTAAACATTAAGATTCAATTAACTAGCATATAAGTAACATCACAACACAAATCAAAAGACTAAATTAACCACTAGTATCAATTAACCAGCAGCATCAATTTCAGAGTAAATAATATAAATAACCAAAGATTGATTCACATCCTTCACAACACCATTGCTAGGGACAATCAATCATGGAGGAAACTTAGGAATCTTGAGAGTTTAGAGAATAGAGAGACAAGAGCCGTGAGCCAATGAACGTAAATATCATATATGAAATACTATCTGAATGAGTAATGAGATTAGGATTTAGGTTAGAAAATACAAG
>JAUTBS010128233.1:0-12522 GCA_032361285.1 Aequorea victoria | reverse complement strand
TTGTTGGGCTTCGTCGAGCTTCTTCGAGGTAAGAATCCCATTTTTCTTTAACATCCAAGTGTCGAATACCATGAAATACCTCTCTTCATCGAGGTAAAGAACTCTTCCTCCCTTGGTTTCTTTAACTCTAGAAATATAGACTCTTTTAGGTCCATGATGATTTTTTTGTTAAAAAGAAGAAATTGGAGTTTGGTTGTTAAATCTTGGTAAAATGACTTTAGTGAAGAGTTTTAGAGTGTTAGAAGTTATGGTTATAGAGGAGAGTAGGTTGTGGGTGTTGTGAGCCTTGGTTGAAGAGGATGAATCACATTTCTCCACCCAAACAGAGCCTTAAAACCAACTCTTGGTCGAAAATAGAGCATCAGCCTTTTTCGTGATGTGAGTCGACCCACGTAGTCTCGGTGTCGACTCATGCCTTACCTGCTCTCAATTCTTTTAGCAGGCAACGTGTTGAGTCGACCCATAAAGGTGGGGTGTCGACTCAAACCATTTATGGTCTCGGTAGTTTTGACAGGCAGGGGAATGGGTCGACCCAAGAGAGTGTGTGTCGACTCAGGCATGGATCCCCAATGTGTGTTGACCCAAAAACCATGGTAGTGTCGACCCATGCCTTTTTCTGCTCTCGATAGTTGTTGCAAGCGGGGGGTTGAGTCGACCCAAATGCGTGGGGTGTCGACTCAACCGTTGGCAGTGAGCATTTGTGTTGACCCAAAGAAGGATTGGGTCGATCCCAGGCCATTTGAGTCGACCCAATATGGGTCTGAGTCGACTCAATGAAGGGGAAAAATCTTTATGTTTCAGAGGTGTTTTGGGACAGTTTTAAACTCTTTTGGCCCTATGTTTCTTCGTGAAAAATATCACTAATAAGCATATCTAACTCATGGAAGCATGAAAGGGTAGAATTCTCTAAGACTACGATAGATCCTTATGTATAATTGTTGTGAATTATAGGTTCCGAAAGGGTATTTGAGGAGGAAGACCAAGCGCCTCGTGGTCGTGGAGACGTAGCTTGAAGCTTTTGATACAAGGTGAGAGTGACTTGTTTTAATTAGAATGAAATGTTAGATGTGGATTTTTATCAATGTTTTGCCAATTTGCGTGTGTAATCTTATATTGCTTTTAAATATGGGTGTTGTGTGAACTGTGGATGACGAATTATAACTATTGTGCAAGCATGTTTTATGAAAAGCGTGATTAAACTAAAATGGTGTTATTTATTAAATGTTTTGCTTGAAGCGTGTCAAGTTATTTGGGTAACCATCCCGAGCCCCAAGTGTGTAGAGGGCATAATAGCCATAGTGGCATCGCCCATATTGAGTGTGTGGTGGCTTGTCCACAAGTGTGGCCTTTTAAGGCATTTCTATCAGTGCGAATTACCCGAGTTGCGGGTAAAGTTGCTCCTACCACTGGCGACATAACAAGTGACCCTCCTACACGTCACTCCAAAATAAAAATATTGTAGTGATGTTACGGTACCGTTGGAACTCTTGATCGTGAGGTTAAACGACTACTTGACCATCGGATAGCGTGTGTAAGTGTGAGCATGTGTAGTCGTGAGACAAATGTTGTGGTTTACTTGATGTTGTGAAGTTTGTATCAAATGTTGAAAATGAATCTTTTATATGAAGTTGTGAGAACTTGTTTTATGATGTGGGTAAAAGAATGTCTTATCTAATGCTTTTGATGCTTTTATATCATGTCTTATTTTATTTTTATACTAAGTCACTCTCCTGTAACCTTTTGGTTGCAGATCCTAGCATGGGGTAGTGTCTAGTCCACATATGCCGAAGAATGTGTTCAAGGAAGACTTTAGCTTTTGATAAGAATGTTTGTTTCGTTTGGGTTGTAAATATATATATACAATAGTGGAGCACTATACGGTTGTATGGATAATTAGGATGGTGTATCCCTTATGTTTACATCATTGCTGTTTGGTTGATTACATTTGCGTAAGAGATTATTTAATTTTCTGGATTATGATGCGTTGGCAGGTTGTGTTGGTTGTGTCACCCCACTCCGAACAGGAATACCTACCCCTCGGGAGAGCGGGTGTGACATTTTGGTATCAGAGCTCTAGGTTTATAGGTTCTATAAACCTAGGCGAGGTTGCCATTATGTGGACATAGGATGTGGGTAGCTAAGTCTAGTTGTGTTAGGGGACTTAGGGGTGTCGTACCCTTATCTTCGAACGTCTGCGTGACTAGCTTTGAGATCTGATTAAAAACGCGTTCTGCAGGCGCAAATTTCTCTTGAAAGTCATAGCAAGTTATCAGATTGGGGAAGACTATCCTATAAGTGATAGTGGGTTGACAACATTAGATTGTTAGTTATAAACCTTGAGAGGGAAGTTGAAATAATCCTTGCATATATGAATCACTGTTATGTGTGTACATGTATAAATGATGGAGATTGAGCATTGATGTTTAATTAGTTTCATTCATGTTATAGTGATGGAAAGCTCAGATGTAGTGTCTTATGTCCCCGAGCAACAGGCTGGGGAGGGGTAAGGGGTACCCCAACCAACGGGGCAACTTGGTCAAGCCGATCAGACTGCCGTGATGCTAGCCGCCATCGCCCAGTTGACGGAGACAAATACCCATTTTCTAAGTATGCAGATGGAGAGAGGTGATAAATTAAGGGAAAAGCAGTTCAAGGACTTAGAAGCTAAAGAGTTTCACGGGACTCTAGACCCGGCCGAGGCAGAGAATTGGCTAAAGGATGCGGTTCGTATTCTCGACCACCTTGGGGTGACGGAGAATGAACAGGTAGACCTCGTCACTTTCATGTTTTAAGGGGAAGCAGCTAATTGGTGGGAAGCGAATGAGCGGTTGTTGAAGTTACCGGTTCCAGGAAGGGAGCATCCGATACCCTAGGAGATTTCATGGGCCCTTTTTGTGAAGGCTTTCGATGAGCAATATAAACCCATGATTTATAAATACGAAAAGGAGGAATTCATTGAATTGACCCAGAAGGACATGAGCGTGGCGGAGTATGAAATAAAGTTCACAGAGTTGTCACGGTATACATAGTTATTAGTTCAAGAGGGGAAAGCTAAATGCCGCAAATTTTAGAGGGGACTAGATTATGCTATAAGGACGAGACTGACTGGGTTGGAAATTATTAGTTATGCAAGCCTGGTGAATAAAGCCCGTTTGATTGAAAGGGCTGTTAAAGAGAGAGTTGGGAGATAGGAGGATTATAAGAAGAGGAAATTCGACAGCGCATCATTCGACAAGTCGGGTAAGACCAACTTCAAAAATGCTACGAACAAACCGCCGGGTTTTCAAAGCCAAAGCTTGCCATCCATGGAAAAAAGTGCAGGATTCAAAGGAAATCAGTCAAGCATGTGAAATTTCAGTAAGGGTGATAAAGGAAAGAACCCAGCGTGCTTTAGATGCGGAGCCCCAGACCACTTCATAAAGGATTGCCCAAAGAAGGAAAGTGTTTGTTATCATTGCAATCAGCCAGGGCATATGGCTAATAATTGTGGGCAACGAGGATTTCCAGTAGCATCGTCTATAGGAAGTAGAAAGACTATAGACAGTAGACCCTCAGAGTCAGCACAGAACAAGGGTATGGGAGTTGTGGTAGAAAAACATATTACACCCAGACGTGTCTTTGCTATCACACGACAGGATGCACGGGCTACGCCGGGTGTGGTAACAGGTAATATATTGGCTTATGGTATACATGCTTATGTACTTATCGACCCTGTATCAACACATTCTTTTATTGCACCTATGTTTATATCACGAGTACAAGATGTTGTGCCTGAGCCTCTACACTCCACTGTCACCATTATCACACCTCTTGGAGAGGAAATGTTGATCAAAACTATATATAGAGGGTGCCCATTAAAAATAGAAGAACATGAGATGAACGTTGATGTTATGCCCTTACATATGAGAGAGTTTGATCTCATTCTTGGGATGGACTGGTTGTCCATATATCATGCCTCCTTAGATTGTTTTGAGAAGAAGGTGATCTTTAGAATTCCTGGAGAAGAGGAATTTGTTTTCCATGGTGAGAAGGTTAAGACTCTGCATGTTTTGTGTCGGCCTTTAAGGTAACAAAGTTGTTGAAGAAAGGGTGTCAGGGATTCTTAGCACATGTTGTAGATTTTGAGGCAGAGAAAGAAGACCTTTTCGGGATACTGGTTGTATGTGATTTTCCGGATGCCTTTCCTGATAGTTTGCCGAGGTTACCTGTTGATCGGGAGATTGAGTTTACTATTGAAGTATACCCAGGCACATCGCCTATCTTTATTGCGCCCTACCGTATGTCTCCCATGGAGCTGAGAGAGTTGAAGGATCAATTGCAGGAGTCGTTAGATAAGATTTTCATCCGACCTAGCGTCTCACCTTGGAGAGCGCCCATACTATTTGTGAATAAGAAGGATGGAACCTTAAGAATGTGCATAGATTATCGGCAGTTGAATAGAGTGACAGTGAAGAATAAATATCCATTGCCCAGGATAGATGACCTGTTTGATCAACTTCGGGGAGCTTGCGTGTTCTCGAAGATCGAATTGAGGTCGGGTTATCATCAATTGAAGGTCAAGGAGTTGAATATATCTAAAACTTCTTTTTGAACTCGGTATGGCCATTATGAGTTTGAGGTTATGCCATTTGGGCTAACTAACGCACCGGTCGCGTTCATGGATCTTATGAACCGAGTGTTTTGGGACTACCTAGATAAATTTTTGATTGTGTTTATCGATATATTTTAGTTTATTTGTAGAGTAAGGAGGATCACGCGGAACATTTGAAGATAGTGTTGCAAACTCTGAGGAATCATAGATTGTATACCAAATTCGATAAATGCAAATTTTGGATGAATAATGTTGTTTTCTTGGGGCATCTTATTTCGGGAGAAAGAATTCGGGTGGATCCAAATAAGGTAGAAATGGTGATAGATTGGAGAAGGCCAACTAGTGTCACAGAGATCCGTAGCTTCTTGGGCCTCGCAGGATATTATAAAAGATTTGTGAAGGATTTTTCCTTGATAGCGAAGCCGTTAACTCGCTTGACTCAAAAGAACGTAAAATTCGAGTAGACCGAGCAGTGTGAAAGGAGCTTTAAGGAGTTGAAGGAAAAGTTGACGACTGCACGAGTCTTAACGATGCCTTCGGAGAAAAGAAACTTCGTGGTGTACACCGATGCCTCCCATCAAGGTTTGGGTGGTGTCCTTTTGCAAGAAGGAAGGGTGATCGTGTAAAACCCAGTGAAATAATTAAAATGTTAAAAATTCTTTATTAATAATTAAATTGAGTAATTAAAATTAAACTAATTAATTAAAATACAAACAAATAAAATAATAAATTCACTAACTAATTAATAAGGTTATTCATTAAAATAAATATTCTGAAAACATAAAATGAATAATAAAATAATTTAATTTTGGGTTACCAAGTAAATAATAAGAGAGAAAGTTCTGAAATTATTAATTAAAAGAAAAGGGAATTATTTTATGGTAGTGAAAAATCAATTATTATTGGTAGGAATTTGAAATTGGGAAAGATGACAATAAAAGAAAGAAAAGATGAATTTGTTGAGGGAAATGAGGAATTCTTAGTAATTCCTTCCTAAAAATTAGATTTTTTTTGTTTCTAATAAACCTCTCCATCTCCCTTATTTTTCTCTCACGATTTGCTCCCTCTCCATCTCTCAACCAGAATTCTCTTTTCCTTCATTCACCCTCACTACTCCCTCTGCTCTCTCTCACTCGTTCGCCCAAGCACCTCACACCACCGAGCACCGCCGCAGCCACTCGCTACCTCCGATCAATCACCGTAAGACGCCGTCGTTGTCTGCGATTCGTCGTCTCTTCTGGTTCATTCATCATCTTCTTCTTCCTCTGTTTTAATGATATACCATGATATACATATGTATATATATATATACATCTATATCTATATCATGCAATTAGTTAGTTTGATAAAGAGAAAGAATAGTTTAAATTGGTTAATGTTGCTCAATGATTAATATACTGAAATCATGAAATGCCAATTAATATATATAATACATGCATATAACAAAACGTATATACACATATCTATGCATATATATAACTCTCTATATATGTATTGGATAACCAAAAAGAAAAACCAATTTTTGATGTTTGAAATATGATTATAGATATAAGACTCCCCAGAAACATGATAAAAGTATCATATTATGCATAGAAACAAAATTCATGAAGAAAGGAATTGAAACAGAATAAAAAACCAGACCCTGTTAATCCCTGTTTCGAACCCTCTGGTGTGTTCCGTCCGAACAGAACCCACCAGCGTCCGGACGGAGCTCGCCTGTCCAGGAAGATGAAGCCTTTGTTCTTTTCCGTCCGGACGGAACTCATCCGGCGTCCGAATGGAGGTGCCCTGAAACCCATCTCTCCCCTCTGTTGTTTTTTGTCCGGACGGAACACCCCCAGCGTCCGGATGGTGACATCCAGAGGTTGGGTTCTCTGTTTAAAACCCTCTGTTAAGACCTGTTTGGATGGATCCTAATACTGAACTAAGTTATTAAGAGATAATCTAAACACTAAAATTATATTTGTATGAAATTAATTGGTTAAAACTTTGTTGAGTAATAATTTAAAATTTATTTGTAATTAATTTAATAACCCGAACATAATGTAATTTAATAATAAAAATAAATAAATTAATAACTCAATTTAATTAAACTATAAACAAAGATTAAAATTGTAATTAACGGGTAAGGGTTCGTTTAGATAGTTAGACCGTTATCAGCACTCGTTAATTATTTGTGCTTTGTACATTTTGTCATCAGGTTGACGTAATTACACACTTCCTAGTCAGTATATTTTTATTATTTCTACAGATATCAGGTGAGTGATTGTATACTATTTATTTTTCAGTAAAAATTCCCGTTTCCCCCAAATATTTTGAAGTTAGAAACTGTATGTATGTTTCAAAACTCTTTTTAACTGCAATGTATTACCTGTAGTATCTTTAATTTCAAAAATAATGGTAGAATTGTTTACAAATAACAAAATGTTTTTATTCATCTATTTATGGTGCGATCATGATATATATTGGGACCATGTGAAAGTTCAGGGGATATGCCTCTACAGAGGTGACTCTGGCCAGTTAGGAAAAAGACCGAGCCCGAAGACTTGGGTGACTCTACCTGACTCAACGGTTCAAGGGACAGTCCGAGGCTTCCGATAACCTGAACTGGAATCGTCAGTGCAAAAGACCGTGCGTCACCACGGGTGACCCCTGTTCGATGTTGTATCCAATGGGCCGATGCAGCCCCGGATTAAAAGAAAATGCATTGATTACTATTATTACCCAGGATGTTATTCTTGTGGGATAGTTTCTCCCATATTGTATGATCATATCGTTACACCAGTATTATTATGTTGGACATTATTATGTCATAGGCATATCTTTATATGTGAGGATTTATTTATGGACTTTCTGCTTTCCTGTCTAAGATTTTGTGAGTGACTCGTCGTATTAACGAGATCACAAGAAAAGAAAGAAAAATATAAATATTTTGAACTGTAAGAAGTTTGGATGGTGTGATCATTCCGTTTATCTATACTGTTTATTATTATCATGATTATGTTCTATTTATCAGCATATTTTATCCACTGTTTTAGAACTGTATCTTACTATGCGTACATCATTCACCAACATTGCTGATGTAGTATTCACACATTTTAGGTATCCAGTGAGGATATTGATATTGAGTTCGTGAGCAGCATGAGATCCAGCATACGACCTCTAGGAGCATTCATTTGCATTTATCATTTCTGCTTCCGCATCTATATAACTTAAAATATTTAATTATTTAATTATGGTTCTGGATGACATTATTGTTAGGATGTTATGGGCTATTTTTGCCTCAGTTTATGGATATGGTTTTGGATGGGCGGTTTTGTCCCACAAATTAAATTATGAATATTTATTTAATTAAACCTGGAAAATAAATAATAATTAGCATACATTTAGCTAATCTTCATGTTATGTTTTTTTGGTTCAGTGGGCCAAGACCCACGATCCATGGCCGGTCACAACTCTTAAATTGGGGTGTGACAGATCGCCTATGCATCTAGACAGTTGAAACTTCATGAACAGAATTACCCAATTCGTAATCTTGAGTTGGTCGCTATTGTTTTTGCTCTTAAGTTGTGGGGGCATTATTTATATGGGAAGACCACCGAAATCTTTACAAATCATCAGAGCCTAAAATATCTTTTCACCCAGAAGGAATTGAATTTACGTCAACAGAGGTGGATGGAGCTTATTAAGGATTACGATTGAACTATCAATTGCCACCCAGGGAAAGCAAATGTGATTGAGGATGCCTTAAGTAGAAAGTCGATGAGGTGTATGGCACACATGGAAGGAGTTCCAACCGGTCTGTTTCGGGAACTGCTATCCATGAGAGTGCAACTTTCATTAAAAACGGGGGTGTGTTTACTTGCGAATATTACGTTGTGACCGTTGTTGTTGGATAAAATCCAAGAAGCACAAAAGGGCGATCCGCAAATTATGAAGACGCAGGACGATGTTATTAAGAAGGTCAACAAGGAATTTACTATTTCAGAGGATGGGGTGTTAATGCTGGGAAAGCGTATATGTGTTCCAAATGACGTTGGCTTAAAGAGAGAGATCCTTGAAGAAGCTCATAGTTCGAGATACGTCATGCACCCGAGGAGTACAAAAATGTACTGAGACTTGCGAGAAAATTTCTGGTGGCGTGGGTTAAAGAGTGATGTGGTAGAGTTTTTCTCTAGATGTTTGGTATACCAGCAGGTTAAGGTTGAGCATCAAAGGCCGGCAGGGCTATTACAACCCTTGCCAATACCCGAGTGGAAGTGGGAGCACATTGTAATAGATTTTGTGACGAGTTTGCCGCGATCACCAAAATGTAATGAGGCTATTTGGGTGATAGTTGACCGGTTGACGAAGTCAGCGCACTTCTTGTCTATCAAAATGACCTTTTCGATGGATAGGTATGCACAGTTGTATATTGATGAGATCATTCGATTGCATGGTGTACCTGTATCGGTGGTATCGGACCAAGATCTCCATTTTATATTGAAGTTTTTGAGATGCTTGCACGAGCCATTGGGAACGACATTGAATCTTAGTACGGCCTTTCATCCTCAGACGGATGGCCATTCTGAAAGAACTATTCAGACATTGGAGGATATGCTAAGGGCGTGCGTGTTGGATCTTCCGAGCAGTTGGGAGAACCATCTATCCTTGGTAGAATTTGCCTATAATAACAGTTTCCAATCCTCTATAGGGATGGCCCCTTATGAGGCATTGTACGGAAGGAAATGTCGGACCCCCACTTGTTAGGATGAAGTGGGGGAAAGAAAATTGTTAGGACCCGAGATCGTTCAGATTACGTCAGAAAAGGTCAAGTTGATATGAGAGAGATTGAAACAAGCTCAGGATAGGCAAAAGAGCTATGCTGACAACAGGCGTAGAGACTTGGGATTTGTGATGGGAGATCACGTATTTTTGAAGATATCTCATTGAAAAAGTGTGATGAGGTTTGGCAAGAAAGAAAAACTAAGTCCACATTACATTGGACCTTATGAAATCATTCAAAGAGTTGGAAGTACGGCTTACAGTTTGGCGTTGCCCCCAGAGTTATCTAAATTACACGATGTATTTTATGTATCTATTTTGAGGAAGTATATGCCTGATCCCTCACATGTCTTGATAGCGCAATCGGTTGATTTGAGGCTAGATTTATCTTATGAGGAAGAACCCGTAGCCGTGATAGACCGAAAGGAACAAGTCTTGAGGAATAAGACTATACCGTTAGTGAAGATCCTTTGGCGTAGTCACTCGGTGGAGAAAGCCACGTGGGAAAGGGAAGAGGAGATTCAACAAAAGTATCCACACTTGTTCAACTAATGTACATTCAAATTTTGGAACAAAATTTCTTTAAGAGGGGAAGAATGTAATATTTCATAATTTAAATTACATATAATTTAGTTATTTGGGGTCAAATTAATATATTAAGAGAAATAAGAAATTTAAATGTGTAATTACCATAAAAAGAGGGAGTGTGTGTGTAACTGTGGAAGTTGAGATTTGATCTCCTAACATAAGTCAGGAGATTGGGGGCTGGTAGGTGGAGGAAAAGACAGTTGGTCTGTCGTTAGAGAGAGAGGGAGAGAGAGAAAGAGAAGAGATGTTTCGAGAAAATGAAACAGGTAGAGAAGAAGAGCTGAGAGTTTTTCTGTTGTCGAGTCCATTTTGTTGGAGAGGAAGGAGAGAAATTGTGAGGAAGTTCCAGAAGAAGAGAGGAGGAGAGATTCAAAAAAGAAGAGGCGAAAAAGGAGGAGCCGTCGTTCGGCCATTGTTGGGCTTCGTTGAGCTTCTTTGAGGTAAGAACCCCATTTCTCTTTAACATCCAAGTGTTAAATACCATGAAATAGCTCTTTTATCGAGGTAAGGGACTCTTCCTCCCTTGGTTTCTTTGACTCTAGAAATATAGACTCTTTTAGGTCCATGATGGTTTTTTTGTTGGAAAGAAGAAAGTGGAGTTTGATTGTTAAATTTTGGTGGAATAACTCTTGTGAAGAGTTTTGGAGGAGAGTGAGTTATGAGTTTTGTTGAGCCTTGGATGATGTGGAGAAACCACATCGCTTATCCAAACAAAGCCTTAAAACCAGTTCTTGGTCAAAAACAGAGCATCAACCTTTTTCCGTGATGTGAGTCAACCCACGTAGTCTAGGTGTCGACTCATGCCTTACCTTCTCTCGGTTCTTTTAGCAGGCGACATGTTGAGTCGACCCATGAAGGTGGGGTGTCGAATCAACCCATTTCTGGTCTCAGTAGTTTTGATAGGCGGGGGAATGGATCGACCCAAGAGTGTGTGTGTCGACCCAAGCTTGGATTCCCAATGTGTGTCGACCCAAAAACCATGGTAGTGTCGACCCATGCCTTTTCTGCTCTTAGTAGTTATTGCAGGCGTGGGGTTGAGTCGACCCAAGTCCGTGGGGTGTCAACTCAACCACTGGCAGAGAGCATTTGTGTCGACCCAAAGAAGGATTGTGTCGACCCCAGGCCATTTAAGTCGACCCAATATGGGACTAAGTCGACTCAATGATGGGAAAAAATCTTTCTGTTTTAGTGGTGTTTTGGGACATTTTTAGACTCTTTTGGCCCTAAGTTTCTTCATGAAAAATGTCACTAATAAGCATATCTAACTCATGGAAACATGAAAAGGTAGAATTCTCTAAGACTAAGATAGATTCTTATGTATAATTGTTGTGAATTATAGGTTTCGGAGGGGTATTTGGGGAGGAAGACCAATCGCCTCGTGGCCGTGGAGACGCAGCTTGAAGCTTTTGGTACAAAGGTGAGAGTGACTAGTTTTAATTAGAATGAAATGCGAGATGTGGATTTTTATCAATGTTTTGCCAATTTGCGTGTGTAATCTCATGTTACCTTTAAAGATGGCTGTTGCGTGAACCGTGGATGACGAATTATAACTATTGTGCAAACATGTTTTATGAAAAGCGTGATTAAACTAAAATGGTGTTATTTATCAAATATTTTGCTTGAAGTGTGCCAAGTTATTTTGGGTATCCATCTCGAGCCCCAGGTGTGTAGAGGGCGTAATAGCCATAGTGGTATTGCCCATAATGGGTGTGTGGTGGCTTGTCTACAAGTGTGGCCTTTTAAGGTATTTCTCTCAGTGTGAATTATCTGAGTTACGGGTAAAGTTGCGCCTACCACTGACAACATAACAAGTGGCCCTCCTACACGTCAGTCTAAAATAGAAACGTTACAGCGAGGTTACGGTACCGTTAGAACTCTTGGTCGTGAGGTTAAACGACTACTTGGCCGTCAGATAGCGTGTGTATGTGTGAGCGTGTGTAGTTGTGTGACAAATGTTGTGGGTTACTTTATGTTGTGAAGTTGTATCAAATGTTGAAAATGAATCTGTTATATGAAGTTGTGAGAACTTGCTTTATGACGTGGGTAAAAAAATATCTTATCTAATGCTTTTGATACTTTTATATCATGTCTTATTTCATTTTAATACTAAGTCTCTCCTGTAACCTTTTTGTTGCAGATCCTAGCATGGGGTAGAGTCCAATCCACATATACCGAAGATTGTGTTCAATGAAGACTTTAACTTTTGATAAGAATGTTTTTTCGTTGGGGTTGTAAATATATATACAATAGTGGAGTACTGTACGGTTGTATGGATAATTGGGATGGTGTATCCCTTATGTTGACATCATTGTTGTTTGGTTGATTACATTTTCGTAAAAGATCATTTAATTTTCCGATTTATGTCTAGTTGGCAGGTTGTGTTGGTTGTGTCTCCCCACTCCGAATAGGAATATCTATCCCTCGGGGGAGCGGGCGTGACAAATCTAATCTTGTGCTTTAAACTTATGCTTTGATACCAAACTTGTCACGCCCCAAATTGAAAAATGTGACCGGCCATGAATCATGGGCCTTAGCCCAACGAACCAAGTAAGCCTTAAATAGAAATAGCTAACTATATG
>JAUTBS010128122.1:0-12524 GCA_032361285.1 Aequorea victoria | reverse complement strand
ATGCTACTGATAGAGTTCGATTATTTGGTGGTGTCGAGGTGACAAGCAGGATCTACAGGATGCTAGTAAGGGTAAGTGTACCTTAGCACGGTGGTCATAAGAAACCTAGCACAGTTCATTGGAAACCGAAGTAGGTTAAAACATTAACTGACAATTTTTAAATGAGCTCCTAATTTGTTGGTTTGTTGAAAACATACCTTATGGAGTCTCAGAGAATGATTGAAAGATTGAAAGATTAAAGAAATGATGATTAAGAAGAACGGTACACACAAAGGAGAGTGGAAAAGAGATATGATCTTGAAATAAGCCACTCAAAGTTTTGCCTACAACGGCTTTGAGATAGCCTAAAGCTAAGCGATGACATCTATCACGACTTTGTTGGTCTCACAAAGGGATTCCTTGAGATAGATAGGAAGGTAACTTGTGAAGATTGTGAGCTTAGAACTGAGTAACCATGTTTGGTCAACACTAGCGTTGACTGGATTTAGCATGACAATAACCAATGAGTGAATTTTTATCACATGTAAAAGTAAGATGAAACTTCGAAAGTGTGGTTTGCATTGAAAAGTGGCAGTGTTATTCATAGAACAACCTTGTAAAGGTGCATTAGGGAAATATGAGAATGAAGTACGAATAGATGGAAAAGAACTACTTATGTTCTTTCAACCACGACGATTGAAAGTCTTAGAAAAATTGGGAGGAACGAGTATGAGTTTACGTACTAGTCAAAAGATAAAGGTGGAAACAAATATTATGTCGATAAATTGTGCCGACAATTATAAGATATAGCCGCAAGAGGCGTGATGAAGAAGATGGTTGTAATTTTGGGTAAGTTTCAGCCTTGAAATCTAGAGCGCACCAGGGAGGTGGGACGACGATGTACGAAAAGTGAAGAGTTTGTTCGCAACTGACTAAAGATTACAAACAAGTAATTTTCACGTTATGAGTTTACTCTTGAGGTATAAATAAGGAGTTGAGAGAAAGATAAGTCAAGAATAAAAATATAACGAAAGATTATTGAATAACCTTTGCAAGCGGATTGGTCGCGTAATGAATTTAATGTCGCCATATTTTGAATGGCCAACATATGTAACACCCCATAATTAAGAATTCAAATTACATTCTATTATGAATTAAGAAGAAATCTTGCAAGTAATATTTCTCGAGAATTAAGTTTAGGCGCGAAACATGTAAACTAGGTATAGGATTCGTTTGGAAGTCTAAGTTAGAAATTCAAAAAGACTTAAAAAGATAACTCAAGTTGGTCTTAAATAAGCTTATGAGATTTGTTTAAAGAGATGAACAAAGACCTAAAACCATTGAATAGAAATCAAGTAAAACGACGCAAGGCGAAGAAGCGAATTTTAGCGCAGTTTTTAACATAGGCCAAAATATGAAAATTAAAATGGGTCAAGTCATGGAACACTTATGAAAACTTGAACTAAGACCCAAAATATTATGAGAATTTAGATTATGGGCCAAACAAATATAATTAAGCCCAATTAAAGCAAGGCCTAAAAATAAAAAGGATAAAGTAAGCCTAATGATGCCTAATCTTAATTAAGGCCCAAAAGATTATTTATTTGAGATTATGGGCTAAGAAAATTTATAAACCCAAAATATAAATATAAATAGACTCAATTAATTAATTGAGACCCAATGAGAATTAATTGTTAAGCTCAAAACAAGAAAGGCCCGAAAACTTGAATTTTGCCCTAAAAGTTTAAAATTGGTCCAAAACTCATTTTAATTCTCATGAATTAATTAAATAATTAATCAAGGGCTTCTAGAAGCCCCCTTGGCAGGCTCCCCCGTGAGAGGGGGAGTGATGTGACTTTTTCTGAATAAAAAAAGAAAAAGAATAGAAAAGAAAAAGTAGGAAACTTGAAAAGATTGAAAGATATGGGAAGTATGGTCCTAACTTGTGGAAATGGGTTTTTCAACCCACAAGGTCTTGAAGTCTTCTAACTAATTACATATGGCACTATTCAAAGAAGACTTATAAGAGAGAAGCTTGATGTGACTAAATAAAAAGAAAAAGAAAAAATAAAATAAAAAGTCTTTTGAAAAGACTTTTGGAAGAAAAGTCTTCCAAGTCTTTGATGGCTCATGATGGCTCATGTTGGAAACCCTAACTAAAGTTAGAAGACAACCAAAAGGATGGAATTAAAACCCTAATGGAGGAAGACTTAGTTGAACCCTAACTAAATGAGGGATAAAATAGTCTTTTCACACCCAAATTTTGGCTCTAAATAGGAGGTTTCCCCCAACATAAAAATTCATTTTCTCAAAGCCACTTCTCTCTCTAGGAAATTCGGTGGGCCTTGGTGGGAAGAAAGAGGAGAGAAAGAAAAAGAAGAAGAAAGAAAGAAGAAGGAAGGAAATGGAGAAATTAAGGAGAAAGAAGATAAGGAAGAACTTGAAACTTAGTTCTTCCATCCCTCAACCAATAAATTATCAAGTAAGAACTTCTTAAAATATCTATTTAAAGTTCTAAAATTATATCACACCTCTCATCCCTCTTCAAATCAAAAATAATATAAGAACATAGAAGAATATAGGAGAAATACCTTGAATCTATGAAAGAAGAACTTTCTTGATTCAAGATCATGATGGAGAAATAAATTGAGACCTATGGAAAAGTTAATAAAAATATCTAAGATAACATATAAAGTGATTTTAATATGGTTAAAAATAATTCTTGCATGGGTAAGCGGGGAGTAAGGGACCTTAAGGAAATGACTAAACAGTGAAATTAAAGCCCAATCTCAAATTCTTTGTACTATCCAAACAAGGCCTAACCAAAAATTTGTTTCAAACAGAGTTATTTTAGCATGTCATTAACATGTGTGATTTTTGGTTGGACTCAAAAATATGTTTTATGCCATTTTTGAACATTTTGCGTTGAAATCGCAGAATAACAGTCCACTTTGAGAATTTTTAATTAATTCCAGACAAATCCCATAGAGATGAGAAATGTATGGAAAGAAATGTATAAGGATCTAGTTGCACCCGAAAATTATAAACCTCATTTTCGTTGGGCCTATTTTGAGGACAATGGATTCTCCCAAACAACATCATTTTTCGGCAAACTATGCCTTGTGAATTTTTAGAGCCCTTTCTGTTCACAGTTGCCTCTCGGGGTCTACATAAAAAACTTAGACAACAGTCTAACATATCCTCTATAATTGTCCCAGAATTATTTATAGTGGTTTAATATTTTTAAATGATTTTACAACAAGTTGGACAGTATTTGGAATTTGAGAAAAGTTAAAGAAAAATGATGATCCAAGAAGAATAAAGTGCCTAAGCCTAAGGAGTTGAGTTCTTAGCAACTCTAATGGAAAATAAACACTTATAAGAGTATTATTATAATGATACAAGGCTAAGTGTTACTTAAGACCAAGGAAACAAGAAGTAGGGTTATAGGAATCCATATGAGAAAGGGGTTCCATGCTTAAGGAAGTGGGGTCATGTTAAGTTTAACTAAAAGACTTAATTCATTCTCATACTTAGATACATATGGGTAAATAAATTGATATTTATTAATGGGTGGTCATGAAACTTAGGTCCCGGAGGAGTAGCCGCGGATGGTAGAGCGACGCCTCGGGATTAAAGAGGTGAACCTCGAGGCACCTGAATCAGGTGAGAGTGACTTGCCATATTATAATGAAATGCAATGAATGATTGATATTTTGAAATGTTTTGATAACATGTTTGATGAATGAACTCATGAATGTTTTTCAATAGAAAGTTCTCTTATTGATGATGAAGTTAACTTTTGGTTCACTCAAACGTTGAGTTCTTTTTGTGATAAAGTTTGATAAGAACATGATAAATCATATTACATGAATTAATGATGATTTTATTCATTTGAGTATGCCAATTTGTTGCGAGTAATCATCCTGAGTTGTTACAGACTTTGTCCGAGTTGATGCCTTAAAGACTTTACGAACTATGCTCGAGGTGCTAGCACCTATCACTGGTGATAAAGAGTGGCCCTCTTATTCGCCACTCTATTTTAGTGAGTTGTGATGGAGATAACGGTACCATCGAAACTCTCGATCATGAGGTAAATGAATACTTAGGTACTTTAGAGCGTGAGTTGGGTGTTTTATGTCATATAAAATTCTTATGAAAAATATAACACATTGGCGTTGAGCCTATCCGTTTCAGTTGATAAAAGTACTTCATGTATGAATGCATGTGGCTTGTGAAAGCTTTTATTATCAAATTATGAAACTACTTTTCAATCATATCTCTTTATGAAAAGTTGTTTTTGGTATATCTCATTTCATTATAATGCTAAGTCCACTCTCCTATAATCTTTTTGGTTACAGATATCAGTACCGGGTAGATATCGGTCCACTAGTGCCAGGAGGAGAATCTTTTTGGAAAAAAGACCTTTGTTTAAGTTTTTTTTAGATTGTATTACCTAAACAGATTGTTATGATCGAAAGATGATTCATGTTATTTATGTTTGTATAGTTGGGGATTGAGTATCGCATAGAACAAAACTTATATTTTTTACTCAGGAATGGACTATTCCTTAATAAGCTATGGACTTTGGTCCTAAGAGATAGTAAATCTGCCTTGCAAGTATTATTATGAGAGATGCAGAGTGTATCCCTTGGCCAATTATATTAATTCTGATTAGGTAAGCCTGCGCCGCACCACTCCACGTATGTTAAATCATCCTATAAGGAGTGGGTGTGACAACATATGCGGTGGAATTATGAAATTATCAGGTCTACGAGAAGGGAGTAAATTAAATTCTAGAAACTATGTGGGATGGAGAAGGAGGATGTATGGAAAGAGCAATTATGAGTTTTAAAGTTAAAATGAAAAGTTTGAAAAAATTAGAAAGATAAGGCGTTGAAGTAGTTACCCTATAAGTATTATCAGGAACGTTATGATTTTGGTATGAAATTTTTTTGAAGGACAGTAGAATGTAATACCCCGTGATCTTGAATCTAGAATAATATTTTAATTTCATAATTTACAAGAGAAGAAGACTTTGAAATAAACTTCTAAAAGTCAAGATTAGACGTAAGCCATGTGAACTTAGGTAAAGGAACCTGTTGGTACCTAAATCTGAATGGTCAACAGAGCTCCCAGCTTGCTTCCGATTAACGTTGCGGAGTTGTTCGCCAAGCTCTCCACTGATGAACCTAAAAAAAAAGTTAGAATTTAGGCACCGGTGGGGTACCGGCCTAAGACTCTCCGATGCTTAAGTTAAAGGACTGGTAGTAGATTAAATCAAATGGAAAAAGTGTAGGCGATGTGTAGAACTAGTAGTTGCGTACCTTTGGAGTTGCATATGCCTGTTATTTATAGTTCTACCCAGGTCCGGGATCTTTGGAGGGGATCCCTAAAAATCTGGGTGTTGGGCATGAATCTCAGGATTCGTTTTGACCTGTCTGCTGATATTCTGCGGAGATAGTTGTTCGGAGTGTTTTTAGGTGAGATTTTCGGTGTTGCCTTTCTGGTGCGATGTGGGTCATCCCCTCGGTTAGCCAACTTGACCGAGTAGATTCGTCCAACCGAGTATTGTTACTCGACTGAGGAGGGAACTTGTACTAGGCTTATCCCTCAGCACGTGTTGGTAGGTCGACTTCGGTCGAATGAGATATCCTTTCACCTACTCCTCTTTTGGGTTGTCTCTTTAATGCTCGGGTGTCTACTCATTCGGCCGGTGGAAATCGACCGATCAGTTTTATCCTTATCAAAAGCCCCCTATTTTTGAGTCGTACTTGCTCAACGAAGGGAATATCCTCATTCAAAATGATCGTTCATACTGTTGGGACGATGTCATTTCAACTCCTGGAGATGACAGTTGCACGGGGCTCTAGGCATCCCTTCCGTTTCTCGAGGCGATGATTTTGGGATGGCAAACGTCCCATCCCCTTAAATGCAAATCTTTTCAAGATCTTGTGAAATGACGCTCCTTTGGATTTCCTTTGACGCATGGCTTTATCTGGTCCATCGGTTTTTAACAGATCGGACGGCTGACGTTGTGCATTTCTAGGGCCTTTTTGGATTGAAAAACCTGTTTTAATCTGGGCCCTTCATGTAATGTCTATATATATAGGCGGTCGAGGGTCCTTTATTGGTTCCTTTTGAGCATATAATTTGTGTTCTTCCTTCACTCTCGAGTATCGACTTCTTTCAAGCCCCCATTCAAGTTTTTATCCACTCTTTTCGGTGTCTACTCTGCTCCTGCCATTTCTTTAGTAAGTTTCTCCACCTTCTTCTCATTTTACTATTTAATATTGCATTTGAGCCATTATAGCTTCTTTTATCTCTGAGTCAGAGTCAGAGGTTCTTCATCATCCTCCCTTCTCTGCTCCTTCCCCTTCTTTTCTGGCTGATAGACTCGTATTTTTCTCTGGTGGGTTTGAGCTTCCCCCCTCGGTTGGTGCATTCGTGCCTAATCATCCTTCCTTTGAGTTATACCTCAGGAAGGTGTTTAATACACCATTCCTTTTTTGAGGAGTGGGACCATGGATTTCCCTCAGGAAGTACATTCTTCTGATGGTTCGAGTAGCGACTGGACCATCTCGCTCCTTACCTCCCCTCCTTGGGAGTCGTCCCAAATCGACCGAGGTGATGTCTCGAGTTTGGTTGCTCAGCTGTTTAATGAGGGTTCTCAGGATTTTGCTGCTGAGCTTATCTCCTCGGCCAGCCCAGGAACTAATCTGGTTCATCTTTATTCGTCTCTTTTCTTTCCTCCTTTCGTAGAATTTTAGCTTGCTCAAAATGACGAGCGGGCGTGCCTGCCCCTGATGGCAGGTTAGGCCTATATGAACATGCATTTGTTGTCGGGCCACCTTTCCCTAGGATAGTTAGGGAACTTTTAGATTTCTTGGGTATGTCCCCGATTTAGTTGATACCCAATGCCTGGAGGATCCTTTATGGGTCAATAATCCTGTGGGAGAAAGTTTCTAGTGGTGAACACCATTTACCGGTGGAGGAATTCCTCTACTACTATCAGTTGAGGGAAAAACAGCTCGACTGGTACTATTTCCAAGCTCGGTAGGACGATCGAACCCTTATCCTCGGCTGCCCTTCGTCGAACAAATTTTGGAAGGAGAGATTTTTCTTTGTTTCTGGGCTTGGTTGGGAATTCCAACCGGAGGAGGTGGTTGGCCCCCACACCCCACGGATCAGGATGAAGTGGGAGAAACCTGATCATGACGCCATCTCTGCTGAACCCGAGATTAATGTCGAGGCAAAGGCCATAGTAAAGAAGGCTCTGGACCACCCTACTCGGGTGTTCGGTCAGTTGGTTACCCCTCACTCGCTGAGTGCTTGGCTGCTCGGCCCTGAGGTTCTGGGTGAGTGCTTTTCCCCCTTCATTCGGCCATCTTTACTTTGCCGTTTCTTTTTATTGTTTATACTTGGCTCTGATTTTCCTTTGCTTTCTTTATTTGCAGGAACGTCGAAGAGACCGTTGAGAGAGTCTACCCAGAAGGCCTTGGCTCGGGTAGCTGAGGAGGTCAATCGCAAAGGCTCAAAGAAACCGAGATTGGATGTTCCCGTGGCTAGCAAGGGAAAAGCTTGACATGTCGTGGAGCTGGACTCCCCCGAGGCTCCTGCACCGGTGGAGACTTCAAAACTGGCCGAGGAGACCTCTTTGGCCGTGCCTACTGCCTCCAACCCCTCTATCGAGGTGAGCCTTCCTGTTGCCACCATGGGTCCCAGCTCTTTGAAGGGTCCTCCTGACCCATCCGTCGATATCTTGGCCGACTTTGACGCGGCTTTGAACGGAATGACCGAGTTCTTCGGTGGCGTCGATCGCGCTTTATCGGAGGTGGCGACACTTCCTCTGGCCCGGGATATGATGATGGATCTTACTCGGGTAAAACTGTTGACACTCTTCTTTTGTCTCCATACGTTTAGCTTTCTTTATCTAAGGATTTTTGATATTGTCCCTTATAGACTTGTGCTCGGGCCCGTCATATGGCCAGCCGCTGTTATCAACAGGAGCGGATTCATGCTGCCGAGGCCAAGAAGGCCGTCATCAAACTGGGCCAGTACTCGGCTCAAACCGAGCAGCTGAAGAAAGAGAATGACGAGGCTCAAAGACTGGTCAACGAGTCCATGAAGGATAATGAGCGTCTTTTGGGCTAGAGGGGAGTCTTCGAGAAGGAGAAAGCTCAATCTGAGGCGAGGATCCAAGAGCTGGAGGAGCGGGTTGTCGCCGAGGTCACTGCCAAGAGGAAGGAGCTGTAGAGGCTTTCAAGGTCTCTGAAGAATTCGAAGTGGAGACCACTGAGTATTACATCAGTGGCTTCAACACGATGAAGACCCATGCCATTGCTTCTTTCAAGGGCCGAGATTTCTCACAGTTCTATTGGGAGATGGACGATCCTGCGCCTGAGGGAGATGACTAGGTCGCGGGGGTTACCAACAAGCCTGCAGCCTGACTCCTTTGTTTTTGTAACTCTCTTGGATATTTCTTTTCTTTTTGTATAAGTACATTCTCTCATTCGTAATATAAGATGTATTTTTTAGTTTGAATGAATGTTCCTTTTTGCTTTTCATTTTCGCAAAGTGTTGGACCCCTCAGTCGATCCCTTGGTTGAGCGTTAGATGCTTCGATCGAATCTCCCCCGACCATCTATTCGCTTGTCGAACTTTGTCTTCGGACTTCTATTGGACACCTTTAAATCGATCCAACCACAATTGGGCCGAGTAGGTCCTGAGATGACCTACTTTATCAAATTTTGTCTTCAGGCCTCGGTTGGACGCCTTTAAGTCGATCCAACCACGGTAGGTCCAGAGATGACCTACTTTGTCGCACATTGTCTTTGGGCCTCGGTTGGACGCTTTTAAGTTGATCCAGCCATAGTAGGTCCGAAGATGACCTACTTTGTTGAACTTTGTCTTTCGGGCCTCGGTTTGACGCTTTTAAGTCGATCCAACCACAATTGGACCGAGTAGGTCCTGAGATGACCTACTTTGTCGAATTTTATCTTCGGGCCTCGATTGGACACCTTTAAGTCGATCCAACCACAATTGGGCCGAGTAGGTCCAGAGATGACCTACTTTGTCGAACTTTGTCTTTCGGGCCTCGGTTGGACATCTTTATGTCAATCCAACCACAATTGGGTCGAGTAGGTCCTGAGATGACCTACTTTGTTAAATTTTATTTTCGGGCCTCGGTTGGACGCCTTTAAGTCGATGCAACCATAGTAGGTCCGGAGAGGACCTACTTTGTTGAACTTTATCTTCGGGACTCGGTTGGACGCCTTTAAGTCGATCCAACCACAATTGGGCCGAGTAGGTCTGAAGATGACCTACTTTGTCGAACTTTGTTTTTTTTGCCTCGGTTGAACGTCTTTAAGTCGATCCAACCAAAATTGGGCCGAGTACGTCCTGAGATGACCTACTTTGTCGAACTTTGTCTTCGGGCCTCGGTTGGACGCCTTTAAGTCGATCCAACCACAATTGGGCCGAGTAGGTCCTGAGATGACCTACTTTGTTGAACCTTATCTTGGGGCCTCAGTTGGACGCCTTTAAGTCAATCCAACCACAATTGGGCCGAGTAGGTCCTGAGATGACCTACTTTGTTGAACCTTTGGGTGTACAATTCTACATAAGTATGAAGACATATAAAGAAGAAGATGCCTTTATTGCTTTGGTATTCTTACATATCTTTATTGATAGTACTTCTTGAGGTGCTCGGTATTCCATGCATGTGGAAGTACCCTACCGGTTGCATTCTTTAGTTGATACACACCGGACCTCACTCGGTCTTCTACTTGGTATGGACCTTCCCAATTTGGGCCTAACTTACCCTCTTGTGGGTCTTTGGTAGCAAGGGAGACCTTTTGGAGGACCAAATCTCCTATTCAGAATTCTCTCTTCTTCACATTGTTGTCGTAGTACCTCTTCATCTTCTGTTGGTAGCTTACCTTTCTAAGAGTCGAGGTTTCTCGGGCCTCATCTAACTGGTCCAAGTTTTCTCGGAGGACCTGATCATTCTGCTCTTTTTCGAAGCTGACTACTCGGTGGCTCGTTAAACCGACTTCCACTAGGATGACCGCCTCGCTTCCATAGGTAAGCATAAAAGGGGTCTCTCCCGCCAGTGTTCGGACGGTGGTCCGGTAGGCCCAGAGGACGTTTGGGAGCTCCTCGGCCCAGAGGCTCTTTGTTGTCTCCAGCTTGGTTTTGATTATCTTCAGGATCATTCAGTTGGTCACCTCGACCTGCCCATTAGCTTGTGGATGGGTAGGGAAGGAGTATCTGTTCTGGATGTCGAACGAGCCGCATAACTCTCTGAATCTTCTACTGTCGAATTGTCTGCCGTTGTTAGTGATAATGGTCTTCGGGATGCCGAATCGACATATGATCGACCTCAACACAAAGTCTACTGTCTTCTGGTCAGTGATCTTTGCCAACGGCTCGGCTTCTACCCACTTGGTGAAGTAGTCGATTGCTACTATTAGGAATTTCACCTGACCTTTTCTTATCGGAAATGGTCCTACAATGTCGATTCCCCACTGGGCGAATGGCCACGGAGTGGTGACCACGGTGAGCTCCTCCGGCAGCTGTCTAGGGATGGTTGCAAACCTTTGGCATTTGTCGCATTTCTTGACAAAATCCTTGGCATCCTTCTGTATTGTGGGCTAGTAATAACCAGCCCTTAGAATTTTTTCTGATAGGATCCGAGCGCCCGAGTGATTGCCACATACTCCCTCGTGTATCTCTTTCATTACATATTCGGACTTCTCTTTTGAGATGCATCTCAGGTAGGGGCCGAGAAATTGTGCTTGTAAAGAATGCCATCGATGAGCGTGTACTTGCTTGTTTGGTACCTCAATTTTTTTGGCCTCAGCTCGGTCGGTAGGCAACTATCTATCTCGAAAAAAGTTGACTATGCTTTTGGCCCAGATAATGCAGACTTGTGCCCAATTCACTGTCAGTGGTTCCTCTTTCGGGGTGATGCTCGGCTGGTTCAGGTACTCTATCAGTAATCCTTTATCCATTTTCCCCTCAGGAGCTGAGGCCAGTCGAGTAAGGTCGTCTGCTCGTTGGTTGAGATCCCTGGGGACTCTTTCAATTATGAATTTATCAAACCTGGCTGTTAACTCTCCGGTGATTGTTGTTCGACGTTGGGGGGTTGGCCTTCTCGAGGGTTGTCCTGATGGTGATTACCTTCGGAGGCCATAGATCGTGTATTGACCATCCAGGGTACAGTATTCCAGGGAATAGAACTATGAAAATTGTTTCCACAAACGGTGCCAAAATGTTGGTACCTGAATCTGAACGGTCAACAGAGCTCCAGGCTTGCTTCCCATTAACGTTGCCCAGTTGTTCGCCAAGCTCTCCACTGATAAACCTAAAAAAAAGTTAGAATCTAGGCACCGGTGGGTGTGGGGATCTTGCCCTCTCTATCTATTCCTACAAAATTTCTCTACCTCCGTCCCTCACTCCAAACGAGGATGTGTATGCAGAACGAACCACAGGAGAGAAAAGGAAAAAGAGGGGTTTTCCCTCAAATGTGCATCTGTGTTGAAGACCGCACGAATTTTAGAGTCGCCACTTGATTTTCGAATAAACCAAGAAACCAAAAACTTTTAAGGCAAACTAGTCCGTCCTTACCAGAGTAAATGGTTCGAGAGCTAGGGTACGAAAGGGGAAGGTGTTAGGCACCCCTCTCGCCTGATCCGATGATTGGCCTCTACTTAACCGTTCTGTTTGTTCTTATCTTAAATTTATCAAAAATAAGATATACAGAAAGGGGTTGAAGAGAGAACATTAAAAAGACATACAATGAAATAAAACCTAACCTAAAACTAATAGTTTCTACACATACTTACATTTTAGGCATGTTAAAAGGATAGATGGCAGCATATTAGTGTAGTTAATGCATATAAGGCATACTGTTATAGCATAAAAATACAAAAAAAAAGCTACTGGAATGCCACTAGTTTTTAACAAAGGTGGCGTGCGCCACCTTGAACCTGGCGTGCACCATTGTTGAGCTCTCTGGAGAACAGTGGGCTCGTCAATCAGAGGCTAAAAAGGGGCACTTCTTTGAGAAAACAATGTGTTGTTTGGGTGCATGTGTTTAAAACAGAGAGAAAATACATAAAACAGTAAACATTTTAACACATAAGCATGCTAACAGTTAGAAACATGCAAAATAAACTGTTAAAAGGCTACTAGAAAATACTGGTTTTTTGGCACAGGTGGTGTGTGCCACATGGGACGTGGCGTGCGCCACTGTTGAGTCATCCGGAGATGGTGCGCGTCAGTAAAGAATAGTGGGCTCGTCACTCCAAGGACCCAAAAAAAGCTACTATTTTTAAAGAAAACAGTGTGTTCGTGTGTGTGTGAATTTTTATATGAAGAGAAAAAATGTAAAGAAACACTATATGCATTTTTATATAAAAATGGAAGAGATATTGATAAGAAGAAAACAACTAATTAAGCATACGATTCTAAAAAGGAGAAAACATGCTTGAACGGGAAAGAAAATGACAAAAGAAAGAAAGACGGGGAGAACGAGACCA
>JAUTBS010128011.1:0-12524 GCA_032361285.1 Aequorea victoria | reverse complement strand
TCCCTTTTTCTGTATGTGTTTCTTTTAATAAATTTAAGACAAGAACAAAATGAAACGGTTAAGTAGAGGCCGATCTTCGGATCGGGCGAGAATGGTGCCTAACACCTTCCCCTTTCGTACCCTAGCTCCCGAACCATTTTCTATGGTAAGGACGGACTATATAAAACCCGATAATAATTAATAATTTTAAAATTTAAATTTAATAAATAAGTTAATAAATTAAAACTAAAACAAATTAAATAAAATAATTGAATAAAATTAACTGATTAATAAAAATGATTAATAAAAATAATAATTATTTAGAAATTAATCAATAAAATGAATTAGTTTGTTAATGTTAATGTGGATGGAAATTTTAGAAATTGTTATAATGGGATATGAGAATTTGTAATTTTGGTAGTAAAGAATAAAGAAGGGAATAATCCCAAAATTCTAGGATAAATATAGTAGTAATTGTTTTATTTTTGAAAGTGAGGGAATGGTGGGATTGGTAGTGATCATTTCCCCAACTGAATGCCCATTTTAAAAACCCTCTGCCATCTTTCCTCTCCCTCACATACACACTCCCCCTCTCTTTCTCAATTCCTTTTCCCAGCACATCCCTCTCTCTCTCTCTAACCTCCCCTGCATCTCCTTCACCCTCTCTCATACTCCAGCAGTTGTCATTCGGCTCTCTCTCCCTCCGATCAAATCGGACTACTGCCGTGCTGCCACGTACCATCACCATCGACGGATTCGTCGTCTTTCGGTTGGTTTCTCTTTTCCTCTCCTCTGTTCATAGTTATCTATATAGAAAATATGAAAATATATATATACACATAATCTTTGGGTTAGATGAATAAATATCAAGTTTTGTATATGAAAATCATATTAGATACATGTTGATTAAATAGATTTCATGTTAAGAATCAAGAATCACACACATTGAATATACATAATATATGTATATAACCAGACTAATATCAAAATCATGGCTTTATATCGTTTTGTTTGAACAACTCGTTAGGAGCATGTTAGATAACCTTTATTATGCATAAAAATGTAATCTTTGATGATAGAGATGAAAAACGAATCAAAAATTGCGACTTTCTCAAACTTGGTTTGGCTTTTCTGGTGTGTTTCGTCGGGATGGAACTCACCACTGTTCGGACGGCCCTCGTTGCTGTGGACGATGAGCTCTCGGGAGTTCTCCGTCCGGACGGAGAAACCCTGTGGCCGAACCCCCTCTCTGTTGTTGACCGTCCAGACGTGACTCCCCCGGCGTCCGGACGGAATGATGCTGAGGACTTATTCTCTGTATGTTGTTCAATGTTAAGGGCCTGTTTGATTGGACTTTAATGTTAACTAAGTTATTGGATGATAATGTAAAACTGAAAATATGTTTTAATAAGGTTAATTTAAACATTGTCGGATGCTAGATTAATTATAATTTGTAATTAATTTATAATTAAACGTAATAAATCGAAAAATAATATAAATTAATTTTGAAAGGATTAAAGGTGCCGTTTGGGGCATCAGTTTAAATAACACATTTAGTTAAGTAATAAATTAGTTAAATCACAAATAAAGAATTAAGATCCTAATTAACGGGTAAGGGACCGTTTGGATAGTTAAACCAATTATCTATACTTGTTGTTTATTTGTGTTCTGCATTTAATCATTCAGGTTGACGTAGTTTCATCCTGCTTTTTCATTTCGTTTATTCCTACAGACATCTGGTGAGTGTTTGTACGCTACATATTTTCATTTAAAAATCATCGTTTACCCTAAATGTTTCAAGTGGAAAAATATTATGTATGTTTCAAATGCTTTTCAACTTCAATGTAATACCTGTATTAGCTTTTCAATTCAAATTCATAGTAGAAACTGTTTAAATGCAACAAAATATATTTTATTCATCTATTGGTGCAATATTGATGTCATATTGCGATCATATGAAAGTCCACAAAAATCCCTCTACGGAGGTGGCTCTGGCCGCTAGAAAAAAGACCTGTTTGATTCTGTGGTGATTCTAATCGCTCAACGGTTTAAGAGACAATCCGGGGCTTCTGGTGACCTAAACTGGAATCGTCAGTGGGAAAAGACTCAGGCCCCATCATGTGGTGACCCCTGTTCAATGTTGGATCCAATGGGCTGATGCATGCCCTGAGATATATATGTTGACATTTGGATATCATTATTGTTGTCCAGGATGTTGTTCCTGTGGGCTAGTTTCCTGTTTAATTTCATGATCATATCGTACACCACTATTATTACTGTTGGACATGTTTATGTCATTGACATATGTTATATGCAAGGATTTGATTTATTGGACCATCTGTTGTCCTGTCTGATTTTGTGAGTGACTCGTCATATTATCGAGCTCACAAGGAAAGAAAAAAAGATATAAATACTTTGAACTGCAAAAGTTTGGATGTGTGATCATCCCGTTTATCTATACTGTGTATTGTTACCATGATATGTTTCATTTATCAGACTATTTTCGTATTCATATTATTGGGAATTAAAAATAGGCTCGTCGAACGAATATTTTTTTTAACATATTTTATTTGGTATTTTGATTTCCGAATAATATGGATATTGAAACGAAAGACGAAGAACGATGAAGAACAACAAAAAGTATACCTTTAAATGTAAAAGAAGAGAAGATCGTCCATATGATGCTAGAATTGCCCTCGATATACTCGTTTGTTGGATCCAACGTCGAGAATTCAACCATTTTGGGTCTTTGAATCTGAGTCTAGACTTGAAGTAATATTGGTGTTCTTGAATTTAGGATGAATAGCATAGAAAAATTATAAAGTTTTTAGAACTTCTAAGTGTAGTAAGGCTAGGGTTTTAGAGAGAGACTAGGGTTTTAGGAATTTGGTGGCTCAAAACTTGAATGTTTAGGCTTTAGGGTTTAATTTCTTTATATAGAGATTGAAAAGGAGGTAATTTTGAGCTAAAAGGATTGTCTCCAAAGCTGGAAGATACACAAAGATAGGGCATGATGGCTAGAGTTTGTAGCACAAAGCCAAAACGGTGAACCAATAGGGAATGTCGGACCGGCCAACAGAGAGAGGCCCCCATGGGTTTTGTGCTGGTCCGACACTTGGGGTGGCG
Source organism: Aequorea victoria (assembly GCA_032361285.1). Taxonomy (NCBI): domain Eukaryota; kingdom Metazoa; phylum Cnidaria; class Hydrozoa; order Leptothecata; family Aequoreidae; genus Aequorea; species Aequorea victoria. Next base: position 9,419 of record JAUTBS010128011.1, on the reverse strand, counting down.
CGAGTTCATTTTTAGATTTTTGATTATTTTAGGTTAAAAATGGCGTTTTAGGTCAAAAATAGTTTTTTTTTGGGTTTAAAATATTTTTTTGGTTTAAAACTTTATTTTTGGGCTTAGGGACTTGTTTGGGAAGGTATTTTTAGTTTAAAATATAATTAAACGTCTTTTAGAAAACTTTTGAGAATTCAGATTGTTGGGGCTTGAACATGACTTTGATAAATCTCGATTTCTAGACTTTGAAAATTGAGTCTTTTAGATTGGACAATCGATGTACCACACTTTTGCTTGTCGTCACCAGGCTCGCATCACACTGATGAGTTTAAGTATTAGGGCTTGACAAATTGGGGTGTCTACAATAGTACTAAAACTTTCATTTTTTACACTTCTCCAAATTTTTTCTACAAAATGAAAAAAAATTGAGGTAAATTTGGATCATCAAATTTGTCCCAACCCAGAAATCTGTTGACATAACCAAATCATTCATGTTTCTAGCACCACCACGGTAACCAAAGAACTCCAATTAAGTTAGTTCTTAATACGTTGGGAAGATCTTGTATAGTACCAAACCTCTCACATTTTATGCTTCTTCAAATTTTGTCTAGAAAGCAACGAAAAATTGAAGCAAAGTTGGCTCCATGAATCTATCAAAGTCCAGAAATATCCATGTATGGCTAAACAACCATTTTTTGAGCCTCACCACGTCTACCGCAAACATCTGATTTTTCTAATTCCTATTTATATATATAGAATACACAAAATATTATAAGTTTCATATTTTGTACTTTTCCTAAAAGTGAATAGAACCTAGAGAAAAATAGACCCAAAGTTTGAAAAAAAAATCAAAATTATGGGTTCATAATCTGCTATTCTTGGACAGTCATGTTTGAACCATCACCACGATTTCTAAAAAATTCCAAACAACATGATTCTTATTTTTGTAGAAAAATCAAAGTACCACAACTTTCATGAAGAAACCCTCTTCGAATAATGATTAAACCAGGTTGTAAATTATGCTCAAAATTTGAAGAAAAAAAAGTTAACAATTTTAGAGAACATGACAGACAATCAACTTTGGCTAGTCACCATGAATACCTCGAATCACCTAAGACTCCTTTATAATCATTCATTATAAAGCCCTAACTTTCACCTTCTCAATGATACCGAGAATGACCAAATTGAACCTCAAAAAGGTCACCAAAAATGACTTCTCAAACTAATTTTACGACATTTAGAACAAAAAGTTAATTTTTAAAATTATTAGTTGGTGGGATTAAAATCCCCCTCACAAACATAAAAGATTTCCACAATAGGAAGTTATGTATGTTATACAAAGAATGACCCTAGAGAGGGGGTGAATATGATCTTTTAAAAAAAATTTATTTAAGAATTATTTAAACAATATGAAGCAAGATTATGACAAGCAAGATTATGAACAATAACACAAGCAAACAATAGAGAGTGGAAGAGATAAAGAGAGAAGACACCGTTGATTTTATAGTAGTTTGGTTATTCAAGCTTACGTCCACTCCTCAAGCTTCTTTTGAGATTTTTCCACTATCTTCAAGCACTTACGGGTGTGCTTAAACCTTTTACAGTCGTTCAAAGATTCACTAAGCTGGGTTCCAAAGCCACAAAGATTCTAGCACTTGTGATCTTCCCTTTGTGTGCTTTACCACACAAAGAACAGTCGATGGTGACTCACCCTCACTTTACAATGATTTGATAAGTAGTTTGGTGTACAAATGATGATCAAAAACTCTCTTAGAATATGGAATATAACAGTGTATCTCTCAAAAGAAAAGCCATAAAATTGATGAACAATAGGTGGCTAGAGTTTTTCTCAAGAACTTAGCTCTGAAAGATGATGACAGCTTTTTAATTTTCAGTTAGAGATTTCGTGTGTTCTATTGCAATCTCTTGTGATAGAATGATTGATATTCAATGCCTTATATAATTTCAAAAACTATTTTTACCATTGCAAATCAAATATTGGCATTTAATGCTCTAGAATACAACTGTTAACAGGCATGATCCTCGCGCAGAATTTTGAATTTTGTGCCCTTGGATCGACTCACGTTGAGGTTGGGTCGACTCAGTGCCCTGATATTTTATAGTAAATTAGATATTTTTCACGTGGGTTGACTCATCTTGATGTTTGGGTCGACTCAGAGTAATGATGTCTCGGCTTCATTGCAGTTCTTCGTCTGTGGGTCGACTCATGTGTAGCTTGGGTCGACTCACACATGTTTTTGCCCTTGAGTTGATACTTGGGTCAACTTGAGGGTTGATGCGCCCCAGCTTATAAATGACTTGGGTCAACTCATGTTTTCCTTTAGTCAACTCACATGATGTCTTTACCTTTGAGTTGATGCGTGAGCTGATGCTCCTCGGCTTGAAGTTCTCAGACCCAATACTTGGGTCGACTCACCATGAGGATGGTTTGACTCATGGTTGGCACAGAAGTAAGATCCATAGAGGTGAAGCACTTGGGTCAACTCATAAAGAACTTTGGGTCAACTCATGGTCGATACTGAAGTAAGCCTGTAGGAGATCCCGAGAGGTTATCTATTTGGGTCGACTCATCTAAGAGCTTGGGTCGACTTAAACCTTTCATAAATTTTGAAAAAATTCTGTCTTCAGCCTGAAATGGTGCTATGTTTGGAAATTGAATTATTGATTCTTATAACCATTTTAACACATGATTTTTCACCTGAAACAACTTCAAAACTCATTAGATACAAGGTCAATTTCAATCGTGGGTGTTAACCATAATGAATATAAATAACCATATAAATCATTTGAATATAATTTGATTTAAAGTTTGTATCAAGAGATTTTCAAAATGATGTTGAATGATAGATGCTCAAAATTATTTTAGCTTATCAATGCCTTATTTGTTATCATTAAAATCAATTAAATATTTATTTAACATTGGGGCTAACAATGTATATGAAAATGAAGACGAATATCAAACCATATAGCTAAATTTATTTTAAAATATATTCTTGCATAATTCCATCATAACATCAACATGGGTATCGAAATCATCGTTTTGTTTATATTGGTAGAAGATAATAGACTCATACAATGTATGATTCATAATCCTGGAATTAGCATGTACAATTGATTATGGGGTTCCATCATCGTTTGACATTTTAATATCATATTGGTATGTTGGATCAATACCCAAATTATAGTACATTGCAACAACATTCATCAACCCATCTTTGGCATGCTCAGTGGATGTCTGGCAACATGTAAACCTGTGAAGCCTCATCTGCATGCGATTAAATTATTCGCAAAAATGATGTAATACCATTTGCAACTGCTGCGGAGTACTAGTGGGCATGTTCTTTGCCTTTCACCTTGGAACTCGAATTCCAGCAGACCGACAATCATGGATTAGCACTTCGGCTTGCGCCATTCAATAGTCCCACTCGTTTCACATTATTTATGTAGTTTGAGTTGTGTAGCAGAGGTTAGGATCTAGAGGGTAGATGAAGTCATCGTCACTAACCCAATGATGATCCATCGTTACATAAAGGTTAGGAATGGTGTATGTGAAAGATATTTTGGAAGGCTCGTTGGGGTTGAAATTGTGTCAACTTGACACTCATTTATATAGATGAAGAAAGATGTGTTGGATTTTCAACCCACTAGTAATTTATGACTTTTCAACCCACAAGAGGATAGAAGTCAGATGTATCATAGTAAATGGGAAGGACGTTAGTGTATTGTCACATTTATTATCGTGCACCTTACCAAGTGGTCGTATCCGTATCAAACCAAGTGACTTGCCATTACCATCAACGAGCTATCTAATCCGATCACAGAGAGTTTGTGTTGTCAACATTTTAAGTGAGTTGTAACATCAACATTATACTTACTTTGAGGCTATTTTTTGGTGTGCTATAAAATGCATATAATTGTAATGACATCGACACATTAGTGTAACTGATATTGTAATTTTGGGAATAGTTGTAGCTAGTTCAATAATTTGCAATTATTAAAAAGCATTACAATGACTATCTATAAAAAAATGCATTGATGAAGTTCAGCCGTGTTATGTCACATCCATTTCACCTATCATGGCCTGTTTGGGCATGTTCATCAAACATACCCTGTTTGTTAGCAAATACCATAATAATTCGTCATGCATTGTCTTGACATGTCCATCTCGTTGTGGATATGGCTATTCTGTGGACACCCAGGCTTTGTGGGCCTAAGACAGTTAGGATTGATGATTAATAATTGAAATTTTGGGTCCTCCCAATAATATTCGTACGTTATTGGTTGTAACTTACTCTACCAAATTTGTAAGTAGGTGGTAAGAAAAAACTCTGTGATAACTAAGTAAAAGGGATCTACACCTAGCTCGGCAAGAACATCAAGCATGTGGGAGCAAGGGTAGTGGTAAATCTCATATTTCCCGTAATCACATGTATGCTCGGACATCTGAACTATGTGGCAGTTACGACCTCTTCCCTGGTGAACTCCCGTTACTACTTTGAACACCCCTCGACTCCTGTTAATTGAAAGAAACCGATAATTAAATGAAAGCATAACAATTCAATATGTATCCAACGACGTATGTTTAAAGAAATAACATGTCAAATGGTACTAATGTATGCATATTGACTCTAAACTGGCTATGTAGAATCTTGTCTTGGACCTCATTCATATAGATTTTATTCAGTGTGACATCATTTTCATCTCTCATTCTCTTCTTGTGAAAATACTTGACAATACGATGGAATGTTGTCTCAACACACGCAGTGATTGGCATATTCTGAGCTCTTTTAATACACCATTGTAAGCTTCAGCATGATTAGTGGTCATCACCCTCTAACGATGCCTACTCTCTCGAGAAAGAGTCCATTTTACACGATCTATATACTCGAACCAATTAAAAGCTTGAGGGTTCAAATTTTAAATATCTTCTATCTTGCTGTTAAAGTTCCTCACTTGATGTTTTGTGTTGACCACCCAAACTAACGATTTAAGTGCTTGGTTTTTAAACCGGTCATTGAAGTTGCTTTGCAAGTGTCGGATACAGTACTGATGATATCCACGGGATTACACTGTCGAATTTTCCCAGTACTGAGCAACAAAATTTTAATGGCAGTGTGGTGATCCGAGATCAAAGTTACCCCTTTCTGTCAAGGACAATATGTTTTCTTAGATTTCTAATAAACCATGATCAATTATCAATTTTTTCCTCATCCACAATGGCAAAGGTTAGGGGAAACATCTTCATATCCGCTATCACTCCCGTCGCGATAAGCATCATTGCCATTTACTTCCCGAATATATGTGTACCATCAATGCATATAATAGGTGGGCAGTGTTTGAACCCATCAATGGACAATTTGAATGCCTAGAACACATAATTAAGTGTTGCGACGTTTGTGTCTGATGGATTGATTAAGCTTCATTCCACTACTGTGATAGGATTGTAAGTTTGCAACACATACATATATTTTGGCAATTTCTTACAAAATTCATCACAATTTTTGAACATCATCTGTCACACCAACTTTTCGGAGGATAGTTAAACCTACTCGGAGTGGTGCGGCACAGGCTCGCCTCATTAAAATTAATTTAATTGATTAAGGAATGCACTCCGCATTATCCATAAATAAATCTTGCATGATTTATAAATCACTAAGTGATCCTCCATCCCTAAATTCAAAATATAAGTTTTGTTCTACAAGATACTCAATTCCCAACTCATAAATACAAGCATCATAAAATATGTTCAAATATCATAACTCAAAAGTATTTGAACAACAAGACTTCTTCACAAAAACCTTTCTCGTCGCACTAGTGGACCAACCTCTACCTAGAACTGATATCTGCAATCAAAAAGGTTACAGGAGAGTGGACTTAGTATCATAATAAAAAATATACAATAATAGTAAATATTCATGCAGGGTTTCTATACAAAAAAAATAAAATGTTTATTCTTTCAACTCATGCAGAAGAATTTATACTTTCATCATTCGACTCACTAGCCCAACTCACATCATTTTATAAAAACTCTTTCTTCTTCCAATATACGGCCCTACAGTCCAACTTTAATGATTTGTAAGTACTTTTATACCGGTCCTATGGCCCAAATTAGCTTTAATGGCTTTTAAAGGGGCACAGTTTACAACATAGACCCAGGCCCCCTCTTGAAATGACCCAAGCCTATAAAATGTGGATCGGGCCGAACTCTTTCGCAGGGCCGAGCATGAGTGCCTTCATGCACGAGGCCAAGCACAGTGCCTTCGTGTACGAATCCAAACATAAGGATCATCAAGCTCATGTATGGCTGAACATACACAGCTGATTACTCATTCTCGTACACGGGGCCAAGCACGCATTGCTCACAGACAAAGCCATGTAATAAATGTTGATTATGATAGCCTGAACAAATGAGCAGGTACTGACATCCAGGCATTAAATGCGCCATCAATAGGCATAAATGCACGATGGAGATATGATCAGATCTCCAAAAAATAGCATTCAATATGCATTCTACACATAGGCTATCATGGCTACTCTGCTTGGGCAGAGCTAGGCTCAACCTGGGGCAGAGTGGCAGCATGGCTAATCATCATGAACGATCTGTCCCCTCAAGGCCTCTGCCTCGCCTATAAATATGGGGGTTCATCTATAGGTCAAGGGCTGATTTTTTGAACATTGCTTCTTTTGGATATAGTTTATTACATACTACATACTCGTCTCCAATTTATGTTGAGTCAAGTGCTAATTTCGTCATTGAAGGGGGATTCCAGTGAGAATACCCCATCGGGTAGTAATCTTGTTCCTCTATTGCAAGGATAGCAGATCCGACCAATCATATTAGTAGCGAATCCAAGTCTGGTTCGATCTAACCTGACCCATACAACCTTGTAAGTTTTCTTCCTCTCACGGCTTTCTTATCGTCCCTATGGCCTAAACATCAAGTTTAGAAAAAATTATTCAAATTTCTAAACTCACGACTCTTTAGCCCAACTCATAAATGCTTAATAGCATATTATATGTGCTCACAGCACACACACATACTACATCTTTCAGTGACCAAGTAGTCATCTACCTCACGACTAAGAGTTCCAACGGTACCGCAGCCTCATTCATGAATCACTTAATTAGAGCAGCGGAGATGATGGCCACTCTTTATTACCAGATGTAGGTGCTACAACTGCTCACTTTTGGGATAAATAAATGCCCACTTTTGGGATATGCCCCTATCGGGACAAATAGAACTCGGGATGGTTACCCGCAATAACTTGGCACCTTCTGAAAAAATAATACATTTTATAAAAAATATATTTTTACATACACAAGAAACTCATGCTCAAAATTTATATAATTAAAGAGAAAACATCTTTAAAAAATACGAGCAACACATGCTCACAAAACTCTTTCATAAACATAATGAGGAATTTATAATAAAAAATATGATAGCAACACATACTCATAAATATATTTAAAACATTTTCATAATATACTAGTCATTATGATATTGCTAGTCACCCTCACTTGGAATAGAGCGGTTCAACAAAAAAATCCACCTCTTTTCAGTCTTGAGGCGTCGCTCTTCTGCCCGTGGCTACTCCTCCGATGCTTAGGTTATATGATAACCCATGAATAATTATCAACTTACTTCTCATATATATTTAAGTATGAGAATGACTTAGATCTTTTTGTTAAATTAAACATGACCCCACCTCCTTAGGTATGGAACCTTTTTTCATATGGATTCCAAAACCCTACCTCTTGACCCCATGGTCTTAGGGTACTCTTAATATTTTATTATCATAATAATACTCTTAGTGATTATTGTTCAGTAGAGTTGCTAAGAACTCAACTCCTTAGGCTTAGACACTTTATTCTTCTTGGATCATTATTTCTCTTAACTTTTTTCAAATTCCAAATTTTATCCCACTTATTGTAAAATAGTTTAAAATTATTAAAAACTCCATAAATAATTCTAGACAAATTACAAAGGATAGATTAGGGTGTTATATCAGTTTTCTCTGTAGAAACCGAGAGCTTACAGTGACCAAAAAGGGCTCTAACAATTCACATGGAACCGACTATCAAAAAACGACGTTGTTTGGGAGAATGTATTTGACTCCAAATATGTCTAACGAAAATGTGGTTTATAATTTTTGGGTGCAACTAGACCCTTATATATTTATTTTCATATATGGCTCATATTTAGGGGATTGTTCTGGAATTAATTAAAATACTTTAAAGTGGTCTGGTTTTCTGCAACTACAATGCAGAAAGTTCAAAAATGGCGTAAGGATTCTAAAATATATTTTTGGGTCCAACCAAAAATTACACATGTTAATAACATACGAATATAACTCTTTGTGAAACATATTTTCAGTTAAGCCTTGTTTGAATAGCACGACAAATCTTTGATAAGGCTTTAAGTCCACTATTTAGTCATTTTCTCAAAGAATCTCCTACTTCTATCAACTTTCTTCTTTTTTGTACATGCAAGAAAGGGTCCAAAACTTATTATTATCATCTTATATATCATTTTAGTCATTTATATTGACTTCTTCATAGGTCTCATTATTTATTTCCATTTTGTTTCACAACTCAAGAAAATCCATCTTTCTTTGAGTTATGGTTCATCCATGTTTATTCTTTCATGGTTGTTCTTATTTTATCTTTGAGAGTAATGAGTTTAAGAAGATAATTTTAAGTAATAAAATGAAGGGTTTTGAAGATAACTTACTTAGTTATCTTTCTTACTCTAAGAAAATAGGACTTAATTAACTTTAAGGTTCCTTCCTTTTTTCTTCTTTCTTTTCTTCTTCTTCTTCTTCTTCTTCTTCTTCTTATTTTCTCCCCTCTTTTCCTCTCTAGCCGAGCATCATGGGGGTGGTGTGGGAGTGTGGAAAATATTTTTAAGTGCTTAGGAGAGGCCTTCTATTTATAGGCAAAGTTTAGATGTGAAAAGTCCAAACTACCCTTCATTTAGTTATAACTCAATTTCTAATGGGATTCTTGTTCTTCTAGTTTAATTCAAACCTAACCAAATCTTAGGCTCCAAGATAGCTAATACCATATTTGGATTCATTAATTTAGTTTTCATAGGCTTAAGGTATTGTTTGTTTTATTTGGGAGGCAAGTTTCCTAAATTTAGGGGTACTTAAAAAGATCTTTTTATTTTCTTTCTTTTTTATTTTATTTAAGTCTTTTCAAGCCCCTCTCATCAAGTCTTCTTTCATGTACTTCCTACTATTCAATGAAAACTTTGGAAGGTCTGGATGAGGTGAAAAAATTATTTCTTGAAGCAATCACCATGTTTTTCCATCTTTTCTTCCTTTTCTTTTCTTGTTCTTTTTCTTAAATCAATAAATTAGTTACATCACTCCCCCTCTCATGGGGGAGCCGACCAATGGGGCTTC
>JAUTBS010127900.1:0-12526 GCA_032361285.1 Aequorea victoria | reverse complement strand
TGATTGAAGAAAAGATAGTCCTACTAACTTAGTGAATATATCCATAGTTCTTTCAATGAGGGGACAAAGGATGGGGTGATAGTGTCTACTCGAACATTTTCCCGAATAAAATGGATGTCAACTTATACATGCTTGGATCGTTCATGAAAAACTGAGTCTGAGGCAAGCATAATGAAAAATTTGTTATCACAAAATAATTGAGAAAATTCTCTCCACAAAGCCCAATTCAGCAAGAATAGACCGAAACCAAAATATTTCACAAGTACCTTGGATCATAGCCTAATATTCTGCCTCGGGTGAAGATCGTGAGACGACTGCATGTTTCTTACTTTTTCAAGAGATAAAAGTGATTAGCATAGAAAGTACAAATACCAGAAGTAGAGTGTATGTCGGTCTTAGACCCAACATAATCAACGTTAGTGAAATATGAAAGTATAGATTGAATACAAGCAGAGAAGAATAAACCAAGACCACAAGTCTTAAGATATCTCATAATATGAAAGACTGCGTCCATATGAGCCTGTTAAGGAGCATGCATAAATTGACTGTTTCAGCCCATAAAGAGATTTACGAAGGCAGACCGACCTTCTCAGCATACTCCCCCCTTATTCCGAAAATCCAGAGGTGGATCCATATAAATTGTTTCAAACAAATTCCTATGTAGAAAGACATTCTGGACATCCAGTTGATGAAGAGACCAAGAATGAGAATCAGCTAATTCTAAAGAAAACAATGAATAGGTAAGAAAATGATAGCACAATTAGAAGATGATAGCACAATTAAGATTGTTAGCAAGACGACTAACAGATAAGAGATTAAAAGCAAAATTAGGGACATGAAGGACAGAAGTAAGGGTAATATCAGGGGAGAGAGACACATTACCCTTATGGTGGATATAGGAGGTGGACCCATCAGCTTGGCAAACAGTTTGATTAGCATGAATGACAGGGGAAGAAAAAAATAATAACTCACCAGTAGACCCATCAGCTTGGCAAACAGTTTGATTAGCATGAATGACAGGGGAAGAAAAAAATAATAACTCACCAGTCATATAATCATTAACTCCAGAATCCAGAACTCAAGTAGGTTTCTCAGACTGAGCGTGAAAAGCAGTAGTGTACCTAAAGCAAGGGTAGCAATGAGAATCTGAAAAGTGCCCTAAGCACGGGCAGTAAGAGAGCCAAGCTGCTCCTGAAGCTGACCAATCTGAGATTGGAGACGGGAGAAGTCAGAAAGGGCAGGTGACCTAGAACTGCTAATATTCTCTGCAAAGGCATCAGTACGGGAAAGATTGGAACCAAAAGTGCGATTCCTAGAAAAACGTTGCTTTAACTCCGGGTGAAACTTAAAGCAATGTGCCTTAGTGTGTCCAGCTTCACTGCAATGATAACAGACAATCTTCCCAGTCGAGGTACGAGATCCGAAACTAGGAGCAAGGGACATATGATCGGTTAGGGCAGGAGATTCAGGAACAGGAGTGGGTTGGACTAGCCGACAGCAGTGCTCCTCACTATTAATAGTGGCAAATGTCTCATATAAAGAGGGCATGGAAGGTGTATTCAAAATCTAACTGTAGAGAGACTCGAAAGCAGGTTTCAGACCCATCAAGAATATATGTATGCTGACGAGTGAGACTTTTAACCACAACAGAAGCCGCCTCAGCCGGAAAGTCACTTAAGGGATCATATTGGGCTAACTCCTCCCAGCGAGACTGTAAGTACCCAAAATATTCTGCATAAATATTCCCAAAACCTCCTGAGATGCATCAGAAACATCCTGATATAATTCAAAAATCCGAGCGTTGTTACATAAATGAGCATATATCTGTGTCAAAACATTCCATAAACGAAGAACAGTATCATGGTACATAAACATATTGTAGACACGTTCTTCCATGGAATTAAGAAACTAACCCAATATGGTGCAATTCTCAATATCCCATTGAGCCCGGTGGGGGTCATCTACAAATGGTTCCTTCTCAGTTTCTAGAAGTCATTTAGACTTCCCATTGCACCCAAGGTAGAGACGCAGAGATCGACTGCAGGTAGCAAAAAATTTCCATTTAGCAATACACTGGTGAACGATGAGCCAGTGCATGTTGAGAAATAGAAAAGTCTGAGTGGGATGATTTAGGAACACTTTTATCATTTAATTCTGTCATAGTGCATAGAATACCAAGAATACTAACGAGTAGACCCAAACAACAACTACCTAGAAACTGCTACCGAACACACGGGGCAGCCCTAAACATAAAAAATGCTTACCGCATCAGAACCTCTGAAATCGTGTAGATGGGGAACACATAGAAACTCTAAAAAATGATTACCGCATCAGCACCTCTGAAACTCAGTGAGAAAAAAAAACTTCAGAATCCAAAAGGAGAACATGTAAGGAAGAACCCAAAGGTTCAGGCGACCCACCCACTGGTGGCGCAAGGTGTCGGCGACCCACCCTTGGTGGTCGCGAGGGGCTCTGTAGGTCGACTCCCTGGTAGGGTTTGAAGTTTGATGGGTCTGTAGGGTTAGATGGGCGCAAGTAGCTCTATTGATGGGTCTGTAGGGTTCGAAGCTTTGGGATGATACCAAAAATAATACAATAATTTATGTGAATTAGGTTATCTCATAAGAAAGATAGCGTCATATATTTATACTAATCAAGGATTACAAAGAAGGAAAGAAAAAGATTAAGGAAAGAACAAGAAAGGAAATAAGTAGAATTAATGAAAAAATAAAGCAGAAAATAAATCCTATAAGATATTAATTCCAACAGGGAGTGTATATGAAAGTAGGCACGTCGTAAAGGCCAAGTGATCTCCTCATACCATCAACAATGGCATCCAACTGGTAGTATGTGGTACCAAGAAACAACGGAGCTAAGGGAACTGAATTGCCGCTCGATAGCACAACTACTAAGGGAAATTGCCGAGGATTGATCCCGTCCGCCAAGCGCCCCACAAGAATGTTCCGACACAGCCACATAGTTATGTAATCAGCCAACTGATGTTGATTACCTAATTCATCCCCATCATGGTCATGAAATGGTTGATCCTCAAAATCCATTTTGGTTTTATACCAAAAACTTAAGACATTTAAATCAATATCGTACCCACCCTCCAAAGGCATTTCTGGGCGATTTTGATGTTCGGGCAGAGCTCTCTTTGACACCTTTGTATCGCAATAAATTTCTCTGAGCGACAATAAAACCTTTCTCAAGGGCAGACATGGTGGTAAGCTGTTCCGCCAAGAGCTCCATTTCAGGATGAAATGACACTTTTCCGTATACGTCAAGCTGTATTAAAACACAAACATCCTCCAAAGTAAGAGTAATCTCTTTACTCCAAACTAGTCACAAATGTATGAGTTATGGGATTCAATCTTGAGAGCATTAACCTATAGCCACTTAAAGTCACGAGAAATAGTCATCCCAAGGGAATAGAAACGGGGACCAAAAGCCTTGCCTTTCCCAACCGGCCCCTATAGTCTTGATTCTCCAAAACTTGGATCGTCCACTGATCCATGATTTCTAATCATTCACACAATATTCGAAAGCAGGAAATGGCTATGAAAAATCCTTGTGCTCAATGCAGAACCTCGAAACCAAACTAGGAGGAATGAGCCCTTCATCGCCGATTGGAGCATCACTCATCATTGTTAGCGGCCATTCCACAACGGATTCTCAATCTGCAAACGCCTGCACACGTTCCCAAAACTCATCCTCCTTGGTCAGGTAAGGCGCACGATACCAGTAATCGCCAAGCGAGACATGTGAAGGACCTTCCCCCTTTTAAACACTTCAAAGCTTGCCGCGAACCACCTTGAACATCGGAGGCATCCAAACAATTCTTCCTCAGAAATTCACGACAAGGGATCCATAGCTAGAAATTCCCAATAAACGCCAACCTGAAGTAAGGGAAGTGCAAAGTGAAATTCTAAATTTATTGATCTCACGAGCGGACAACAAGATAGTTCATAAGCAAAAATAGCAGGAGCGGAAACGAACGAAATACCTAAAACAAAGTGATGACACCGAACAAAAAGAACACAGAAGTACAACAACAGCCGAATGACAAGAGCTGGTGAAGTAGCAAACCCACACACTAGCAAAACCTGTACCATGAACCAGATTTCAAAAAATATAACTCCAAGCTCAAGACGAAGCCCGAGCGATAGGAGCCCCAAAACTCAGCTCACAAGCAGCAAGGGAAACCAAGTAGAACCTAAGAGCAGTGCACCCACTCGGAGCAGCAGAGCCCAAGTGACGGATCGTGAAGCTGTGTTTATCACTGGCCAAACACCAAATGATGAAAAGACGTCGGCATAACAAAAGCTTCGAGTAGCGATCATGATCTCTCCAAACCCTAGCTCACGAATGCAGGTCCAAATCCTAGCCCACAAGTGGGTCTAAGCCCCAGCTCACGTCGCAGTCCTACAACCGAAATGAGCTGCGCGATAAAAAAAAATTAAAAAAAAAAGGGAGAAAGAACAAAATTGTTGAAACCAAGCGCACAGGCGCAAGCAAGGAAACCCCCAAAAGAAAACCTCCTTCAAAGATGTTTTCCACAAGCAATGATTGAATCAGCTCTAAAAACACTCCCGAAGCTTTGATGTCAGGGCGCAAAGGACCAACGATGGAGGCTGATGGTCCCTCTTCAGATCTGACTAGGGGCAAAAACTGGGGGCAAGCACTTCTAACTCTCCATCTTGTGGCACCTATTCACAAAACCAATTTTAAAATAAAGTCCTAGGTGAGGTCTCTAACACCCACGAGCGGAATACTATAAGAAAAAAAGAGAGAGAGAGAATACCAGAACCACGAACAGCAAAGGAGTTGAATGGTGGAACAAATCTTGCAACTTCCGCAAACCCTAGTTCACGGTGTGGTCGCGTTGTATTCTGCTATGGGGAAGATTGCTAAGCTGATGAACCGAAGAACAAAAGAGGCTGAACGGCGGAGGAGCCTGCGCAACTGAAGTTTGAAGGAAGTGAGCTCCCCAAACAATGGTCCAAGAACGAGTATTTCTAAAAGAAACCACGAACGGTCAACATCACTAAGGAACAATGACCCACGAACGAGTTTTAGTTAAAAATAACAATTAAAAACATAAAAAGACAAAGAGAGAGGAGGGCAATCGACTTACCCAGTTCCACAATCGCCAACCTCACAAATCATTGCACAATCAACTCTAATCTCTAAGCAGCGAAGGCATAAGATCAAGAAGTGAGTCGCAAATGAGGAGCTTCCTGTTAGCAGCCGAAAGGGAAAAGTAAACCCATCAATGAACAGCTAAGGCTGAACGGCAGATTGCGTTTTCTTAAGGCGAAAGTCGAGCGGCAGATCGCGTTTTCTTAAGGTGAAGGTCGAGCGGCAGATCGTGCTCTGCGTCGTTCAAAAGCACAGTCCAGATCTAGTGGGAAAAAGTTTCAGATCGTATTCTACGGATCACAGTTTGCGGATCAATGAACCTGGTAGTGCCACGAGTGGAGGTCTTCAATGGTTCAGGAGCCAAAGTTTTAAAAATAGCTAGAACATAAGTAATGGGGCGGTGGGGCCCCCGACACTCAAGCTCAAAAAAATAATGAAGCACCAATGAGCTACAAGATTCAAAGCTTTTTCAAACTCAACTAGTGATTTAAGCCTCATAAAATTTTGTGACCCAAACAACCAAGTCCCCTTATTTATAACTCTACATTGCCTCGGTACATAGAGACGTTAACTGGCATGATAGATGATGGTATGATTGGTATGTTAATTGATATGACGATGCACGCAAACTCTCGATTGTACACAAGAGCATCCGCTCTGAGGGCATAAATAGGTACTACTTCTCAGCGGCCAACACATGGCACGATTGCCAATGAACAGGAACCACTATCGCCAAATCGTGAGGTCACCATTCACTCAACTATTCGCAATGCCATGAGGGACAGATGGGAACTCTCCAGAACCTGGGTTGAGAGCTGGACCAGCGGTTAACCGGGATCACTAGGAGGGCAAGCAATTTGGAGGCTAGAATTGAGGATCGTCAAGGGCCTCTCTGCGCTACCGTCTCCATATGGGAAACTCTCCCTTGACCACTACTAAGAAAAATGGAACGTTAACCAGTGATGCCTTCGAGGCTCGTATCATGAGACGATAAAGACTGATCGCACCTAACATTGTGGCCCATAGTGATACGACCTCCGAGAGGCTTACCTCGGACACATCGAACCAAAAAGGTTGTGCCATGTGACAAACAACTGTAGCCTCTTAGTTCACCCTATATAAATGGAACCTTATTAATGAGGGAGGGATCCTTTTGTCCTCTGGTTTTCTTCACAACCCTGGGTATTGCTATCATCGTTCCCGTCTTGACTCTCACTCTTCATGCCTCCAGTCATACTAAGCGCCTATTTACTCTCAGATCCTACGCCAGACACCCAACTTATCAACGATATACATACCATCTAACAAGGAAAACCTCATCCACAACAATGAAGCTTCTTCTCCGAGACTATAGGGCTAAGCATCATGAAAGAATCTATGGAGCACCAAACAAAACTTGTCCCCCGCCCCCAATCATAAGAAATTTGCTTCATGAATAGAATACAAAAATCTTAATTTGAAGGCCTAAAAATAGTGGGGATGGCTTTTTGAGATTGTGGAAAGATTCGTAAGAAGAGAGGGTCTAAAGAGGCTGGTACGCATTCCAAAAGTAGGAAGGGGTGAATGCTGGAAAGGTTCAATTAAGTATTCTGGGACTAAGCATATTCGATTGATGGGTCCAGTAAGGGGAAGTCCTCTCTGGAGGTGGCCAGATTCCCTCAAAGGCAAAAAATGTTCATCAATGTGATTTTCCATTAGAAGCCGGGGGACTCCGATGTATCCCGCATCCGGCGAGCCTTTGTTGTCCTTCATGCAAGGGTGTTTGGTACGTCAGTTCAGAGGATGGGGCTCACCGGTGCCAAATTTGACGGAAGATATATAAATGTAGAAAGCAGGAAGTGTAGGGTTGAGGCACTCGGTAAGCTATGGAGATGCATGGGGATATGTGCTAATTCCTCCTCCCTTCGAAGGAGGAAGCTCAGAGAGATGCCTCTGTTCTTGGATTGGCGGATGTTAGCAGGTTACTGCTTTAAGCGATAGGCCAACCTAAGGGAAGTAGTGGTTCATTTGATAGCTTTCCCCATTCATTTTTGGGTGAAGGTATTTTCAGTGCCGTCGGAATTTCTGCAAATTCTTCCTGGGTGTGGATGAGAAGATGACAAAAAGCTCACATCTCCAGGGTAGGTTGCATTTTGTGAGAGATGATGAGTATTGTCAGAAGTATGGACAGATTTGAGGTGTCTTAGTTGAATCAAGACATATAAGGAAGGCTAAAAACAAAGGAAGATCAAGGGGGAACTTCGAGAATAGTCAAAGACGGGGAAGGAGATGATGTGTGGAGACTACCAGATGCTACTGCATGGCTGGAGGAATGCTTGGTCTGGTAGGGGAGGGACACATGCCAGTGGAAGGATTGAAGACAACGGTTCAAGTCTGTTAGCGTATTAGTTTTATTTTATTCCTCAGTCATAAGGGTAATATTGTAATTGAGTCGTAGTGATTTTAATATAAATAGATGTGAGGTGAAAGGAGTTAATTAAGTTCCTTAAACCTATTTCTTCATCAACAAAGATAACGAAATAGAAGTATCCATTAACACTAGAAGTTTGTGAAGGACTTCAAATATCCGTATGGACAAGATCAAACGACTCACGACCATGACTACTACGAGGAATACAACTACGGTGATGTTTGTCGAACTGACAAGTTTCACACTCGAGACTAGACATAAGACTCAAAGAAAGAATAGCAAACTTCACCTTGACCAAAGACAGGTGACCCAGGCGGAAATGCCAGTGAAAGGCAGAAACAAAAGCAAGGCACAGGTGTGGTACTAGGCTGGCGATCTGTATCCAAAAAATATAGGTCATCTATCTCATTCCCCGAACCAATCATCTTCTTGGTCTAGAGATCCCGAAAAATACACGAGAAAGGAAAAAATATTATGGAACAATTTAAGACTTTAGTTAACTGACTTCACATATAGTAAACTAAAAAGTTAGGAACATAAAGACTCGAGAGTAAGAAAATGAACGAATTGGGATGAAGTACACACCGTCCATGAACTGGACGAAATGAACCATCAGCTAAGACAATATGATGATGAGTGTAGGCTCCCCCTCACTACAGTAAATAAGGTCGGAGGACAACTCCTTACCTGGGGAAGTGAAGGGGTTGACTCGAAAAATGTGACATCAACACTGACAAAGTATCAACGAGATTCCAGATTATAACACCTATACCCCTTTTGAGTACGAGAGTACCCAAGAAAAATACATTTACGTGCCCGAGGAAAAAGCTTATCAAGACCAGGAAAGAGAAGAGAGAAGAAAAGAGATTACGAAATAGGTTTAAGGAACTTAATTAGTACATTTCACCTCACATCTGTTTATATTAAAACCACTACGACACAATTACAATAATACCCTTAAGACTGAGAAATAAAATAAAACTAATACGCTAACAAAGTCAATGGTGGAATACAGTTGAAGATAGGAAGAAGGGAGTGGAGTTCCGGATTAGACCGAGTCTCACATGTTTAAGTCGGGAATTAACTAGAGAAGGTGGACTACGGCCTATGAAGCATGAATACGATACGATACGGCGAAACACAAAATCTAAGAGAATGGGATATGGGTACGGCGATGATACCTATGTAAAAAAAAATAATAATAATTAGCCTTGTACATGGTTGTTAGAATCGTACGATTTACGATTTGATTCATACGATTCAATGAGTTTCAGACTACACTATATGAATCGTTGCTTGGAATCAGAAGTCACTTTGAATCGTATGATTCACGATTCGATTCATACGATTCACGATTCGATTCAAACGATCCATACGATTCTCTCGATTCAGGCCAATCTTTTTTTCTTTTGGAAAGACTCTAGATGACATCATTCAAGGCAATGATGATAACCCAACCCTTTTATTTTCCTTTTTTCCGATCATGATAACTCCTCTTTTAGGAAGGCATGGTGCAATCTGAACCATCTATTAAAAAAAAATTAATGGTCTTGTGCTTGGCCATCTGGATGATGCTTATTGTTGTTGTTTTGGATAATTACACCATATGCTAGTCATTCATTTTTTTTTCAGTCCTTAAACTTTAACCTTTGAAGTTCTAAATTTTGGATCTTGAATGCGTGAAATTTATTTGTATATATATAATTTATGAATTTTATTATAATCTATAACCAAGTATAAGTGTAAAGTTCATTCGCAAAATAAAATAAAACTGTACAACCATTGTTATAATTTTTTTTTGGTTAAGTACAAGCATTGCTATCAATTAAACAAAAATAGAAATATTAGGTACTATATACGGGGGTTTATAAGCATATACATAAGTATAATTGTACATTATAAAAAATTATAAAATGAAATGAATCTTACGATTCATGATTCGAGGCGATTCATGATTAATTATTTTGGAAAAAACGATTCATGATTTGACAACCATGGTCTTGTATTATGCATAAAAATAAAACCAAAAGCTCGCGTGCATTTTGTGTTTAAAAAAAGGCTACAGAAATTCAAAAGCGGATGTATCTCATACAAACCAAGAGAAAAAGAAATAGGAAAGATGGAGTGACACAGGAGAGAGAGAACGCAAAATGAAGTTAAAAAGGGTCTTTCCCTGGAAACCCTAAACAGCAATAGAAAGGAAGAGAGAGAGGGGACTGGCCTTTTATTTGCATAAAGAATATGATATTTACAGTTGGACTCCATTTATAACATTTTAAAAATTATGTTTTGGCCCCCACCATATCCCTCTCGTATCCTCCCGTATCCGAAATTAGAAAAAATAAATAAAAATGGATACTCATTTGGCATATCTGATATGTATCCCGCCATATCTGTATCTGATACTTGTACGACAGCCTTTTTGGAGTATCTGTGCATGATAGACTTTGGCAGATATAGGGAAGTGGGTTGCGGGTTGCGGTAATTGGGCCAGTCTGAGTTTGGAACAGGTCCAAGTTAATCCCATCGGGCCACAGGCCAAACCAAGAATAATTACGAGGAAACTGGGCTTTAATGGGTGTTAAGATCGCCATCGATGACAAAAGCAGGCCTAAGGATCCTATGAAAGATAAGTTTGTGTTGCAGGCCAGCAAGTTGGTCCAAAAAACAGTCCAACCCTTCTTCATCCCAGGCTAAAAAAAGGAAGAGGGGAACTACAAAGAAAAACAATTCTATTGACTTATCAAATTTGCAGTCAACTCCACATTTGGCATTCAAAATACCACCGCAATTGGTAAGTGTTTTGAATTAAGGAGTGCAGTGTTTTAGGTCCTCATTGGAGGATAGAATTCCCCTCCCATATGGCACTAACCATCATAGCCATTAGAAAACAAGTTGATAAGAAAAATTTATACATAAAATAATGACAATGATTTTATCAATATCATCATATTTTAAATTTAGAAAATAGAAAGAAATGGCATTTTTTATTTATATTATATTTATGTTTTATTATTTCAATATCAAGACTTAGGTACATAAATCTGTAAAGATGGCTATCTATGTTAAACAAGACATCTCAGTCCATAAATTCACTCCCAAAGTACTGCAAGTATCCTAAATATTCCTTCCAAAAGAACTAGACATCCTAAATAATCCTCATCAAAATAGTAGCTACGCTGCTTCTTAATCTAACACTAATTACAGCCTAATGCTTGAATGTAATTCTTCTATCTTAATCTGGCAAAAGCCTTTGTTTGATCCTTGCATTTCCCCATCACTAACCCAACCTTCATCTAATGACCATGAAGAGCTCCACTGACTCCTCAAAGCCGTAGACTACCAAATAAACGTAATGTTCAACAATCTGTACCACCAGCTCATACTAGCCAGCAGAACATGCTTAATCAGAGAGCTTTTGTGTACGCTCGCTACAACCAAAAAAAGACACCAAGCAGTCTATAATATCCCACATGCCATCACTTCCATCATTTTATCAATGGTCATGAATGAAACATCACAAAATAAAATAAGAGCACGAAATTTACCAAAACATATAAGCAGCTAAAAAGCAACTTCACAAAAGAAGAACCTTTTTCCATTGGCCAATTAAATGGCCTAAATCATTTAGAGTCATGACTGCCCTTCTCCATGCAATAAATAGATTACAAATGCAGCACTGATTTGCGTGAAAATAACATCACCAGGGAATCAGGGAAAACAAAACAAATCATGAATTAATAATGCATATTTCAGCTCTAAAGAATATAATCGTGTACAAAACAGTCTATAAACTGAACAAAAAGGGGAAAAATATTATCTATTTTTCCTCTTAGAGGCATGACAAATTGCAAGAAATACGAAAATTGACACACAAAATATTTCAAAAAATAGAAAGTTCAAATGATGGGAACAACACTAATGCATAGGAGAGCTATATAACTCGGCAATAAATGGACAAATCTTATCCAGCAACTAATTTCTCACATAAAAGGGTTCAATACCCACCCAAAGAGCTGGTCCATTGAAGCAAATAATTCAATACGATCAACATAATATCCATATCCCTATGTCTATTTATATGTAAACAGATATGAAGAAAGGGATTTTCCAATGCACCCAAAACAAAAATAAGAAGATATGATGAAAAGGGAAATAAACCAAATAAATAATCACTCCAAGATATATTTGGAGTGAAGCACGCCACAATGATAAAGTTTTACCTTTCCAAGGCATAGACATAATGCAACTCTTTGCAACTCCCCACCAGAAAGATTCACAACTTCTTGATCCATTAATTGCTCAATATGAAGAGGCTTCATCACATCCGACACAAACTGGGGATGCATATAAGAATCACGTATTTTTTGATGTAATAAGTGCCTAACTTGAGACGGAAACTTTGGACTGATCTTTTGGGGCTTGTAAGAGACATTAAACTCAGGTATCTCAACATGAGAATCTTCTACGCCATCAGGCTTCAATAAACCAGCCTGCAATTTTTACCAGTAAGACAAGTCATCCTCTAAACACATCTTAGCAAAACAGCTATGAAATTAACAGAAAACTGAATTAACGAAAAGGAAGTTTACCAGCATGCGGATAAATGTTGTCTTCCCTGTACCATTCTCACCCAACATTACAACAATTTGAGAATCAGTAAATTCACCCTCGGTTACACGAAGCCTGAAATTGCCCAGAGTTTTAGTCATGGTTGGGTACCTGTAGCGTGCATATGTTTCAATTTCCTCGGCACTTTCCTGTGGAGTCTCAGCAACCTGAGGGAAAGAAAAACAAAGTAAACACTGCTGCTGCTATGTGAGGGGCAATAAACCAAGAAAGATCCAACTAATTTACCTTAAAAGTAAGAGATTCATCCCGAAAACGCAGATTTTCTGTGGGGACAAATCCAGCCAAAAATATATTGATTCCTTCTCTGACAGAAAAAGGAAGGGTAACAACTCCATATGCACC
>JAUTBS010127789.1:0-12526 GCA_032361285.1 Aequorea victoria | reverse complement strand
TTAGATCCTTCAAATCAATTGTTGTTATAAGTCAAAATCAAAGATATGGTATGATTGAATACCCTTGGGTCAACAACAACCTTTGCCAATACCGGAATGGAAATGAGAACAAATTACCATGGACATTGTGATCGGTTTATCGCGATCCCTCAAAGAAAATGATGCTATTTGGGTGATAGTCGATAGATTGATAAAGTCGGCACATTTCTTACCCATCAAGATGACTTTCTCGATTGACAGATATGCACATTTGTATATAGATGAGATTGTTCAGTTGCATGGGGTGTCGGTGATAGTAGTGTCAGATAGAGACCCTAGGTTCACGTTAAAGTTTTGAGTGAGCTTACAAGGAGCAATGGGAACCATGTTGAGATTCAGTACAACTTTTCATGCCAAAACTGATGGGCAGTCAGAAAGGACCATACAAACTTTGGAGGATATGCTTAGGGCATGTGCTTTAGATCTTCCAGGCAGCTGGGAGGATTATTTATCCTTGGTTGAATTTGTGTACAACAACAGTTTCCAATCATCCATTGGAATGGCACCATATGAAGTCTTGTACGGGAGGAAGTGTTGAAACCTGACATGTTGGGATACGGTAGGAGAAAAGAAATTGTTGGGACCTGAGATAGTTCAGATCACCGCAGATAAGGTCAAGTTGATTTGGAAAAGGTTGAAATAAGCTCAAGATACGCAGAAAAGTTATACAAACAACCGACGACGAGACTTGGAGTTTGAGGTAGGGGACCATGTGTTCTTGAAGGTGTCCCATGGAAGGGTGTCATGAGGTTTGGCACAAAAAGAAAGTTGAGTCCTCATTACATTCGACTTTTTGAGATCATAAAGAGGATTGGGAGTACGTCTTACCAGTTAGCGCTGCTCCCAGATCTATCGAAGCTGCATGACGTGTTCCATGTATCCGTATTGAGGAAGTATATGTCCGACCCCTCCCATGTCTTATCAGTGCAACCTGTTGATTTTAGGATGGATCTCTCTTATGAGAAAGAGTCTGTGCAAGTGTTAGATCAGAAGAAACAAGTTTTGAGGAATAAGATCATTCTATTGGTAAAAGTTTTGTGGCATAGCCATTCTCTGGGAAAAGCCACTTGGGAAAGAGTGGAAAAGATACGGCAAAACTACCCACATCTCTTTGAGCAAGTACGTTTAAATTTCAGGACGAGATTTTTTTAAGGAGGGGAGAATGTCACATCCCGTAATTTCTAAATAAAATTTTAAAAATAATTAATATTAATCAAACTTAAACTGGTAATTATTATATTAATCTTGGCCTGATTAATTAACTTGAGTAATAGAGGAATTATTTTTTAATCCTCAAAAAAATGTGGAGAGCAGGATAACTTAATACATTAAAATAAGTTTTGGTGGATTGAGATGGGGGACAATCAGCATGTCAGGGATTTGTGGGCTGACAGCCCCACCTTTTGTCACATCCTCCCTGACTCTCCATCATTACAAGGAAAAAGTGGAAGAATGAGAAGTCTGTTCTCTCTCTCTCTCTACCGAACCCACCTTTTTCCCCTATTTGTGAGCTTCCTTCCATCGTTGTGTTCAGAACCTTGAGAAAGAGTGAATCAAGTGTCCTTATGGAACCTTGAGAGTTCTGGAGCTGGAGTAGTGAGGTGTCTTCACACCATTTATGGAAGAGGAGAAGAGAATAGGTGTAAACCGCCATTGACGTCCTCTTTGAGATTTTGAGGTAAGAATCGTCTTCTAAGCTCTCATATGATTCAGACCATGAAAGACCTCCCTTAACCGAAGTATAGAACCCTTTTCTTCAGTTTTTCCTAGCTCTAGACACATGTGTTTGTAGATCTCCAATGTTATCCACTGTTGGGTATTTTAATGAGAGAAACCTAGAGTTTGATTTCTTAAATCTTGGTTGAAAGACCCTTATGAGGGATTTTGATGTGTTGGATGATATGGATGTGGAGGAGAGAAATTTGTAGGAGTTGTTGAGCTTGGAGTGAAGTGGGAAAATCACGTTTTTCACCCAAACAGTCCTTTAGTTTCAAAGAAAATAAAGAAACAGAGCACCAGCATTTTTAGACCTTTTGAGTCGACACAGACCTTCTGTGAGTCGACCCAAGGTGTTGAGCTCTTTGTTATTTTTACAGGCGAGACCCTGAGTCGACCCAAGTTCCGTGGGTGTCGACTCAGACGATTTCAGCTCTTTGTTGTTTTAACAGGCGGGGGGCCTGAGTCGACCCAAGCCTCAGTGGGCGTCGACCCAAGCTTAGAGCCCTTGTGTGAGTCGACCCAAGTCTTGGGTGAGTCAACCCAAGCCAGCCCGACGCTCTTGAGTCGAGACAACCTCGATCCAAGTCAAGTCCCAGCACAGTTGAGTCGACCTAACCCACATGTGAGTCAACCCAACCCCAGCCAGTGTGCAAGAGTCAATATGTCTCAGCCCTTATCTCGACCCAAACCCCTCTGTGGGCACCATGAGTCGACCCGAAGGAGAAGTGAGTTGACCTAGAGCCATGTGAGTCGACCCAACTCAGTCCTGAGTCGACTCAAAGCACAAAAAAAATGTTTATTCCTGTTTGGTTTCTGAGCCTTTGTGGCCACTTTTGGCCTTAGGTTTCTTCATGAAAAACATACCTAATGATCACATCGATCCTCTAAAATTATATAAAAAATTATTGAAGAGGTTTAACCCCTTGAATTAAATTCACCGAACACCATAGAGTGAGTAAACCTCTAAGTTGAGGGTATATCATGTTCAAGTGAGAACTAAGGACCTTGGGTAGCCATAGGGTCATGAAGTAAGATGTTAGGGACCACATGAAATTATTCTTATACATGGTTTATTGTGTAATCTAGGCCCCAAAGGTTTAGCCGCGGATGAAGAGGAGTTCTCTCGTAATCAAGGAGGTTATTTGTGAAGCATTCAAGTGAAAGGTGAGAGTGGCTAGCTCTTTAAAATGAAATGTATAAAAATGTGGTTATCTTTAAATGTTTTAATAACATGTTTCGTGATGATCTTATGGGTGTTTTCTTAAAAGCACGTTTTGGTGTTCAAATGAAGTTTACTTCTCGTTTATCAAATGTGAGCATATTTCTATGTGTATAATGAGATCAAGATGTATCTTGTGTTGCATGTGTTGCTTGTATATGCAAAGTTATAGCGGGTAACCATCCAGATGAGCCCCTTGTGTGGGCAGATGTGACCCCTTGTGTGGGCACATGATAACCTTAAAGGCATTACCCCTAAGTGGGTGGAGGTCTAGTGGTGGATAGAATGTGACCCTTTGTGTGGGTATATGTTAGCCAATAAAGGCTTTACCCCTTGTGTGGGTGTTGGATAGCCTTAAAGGTATAGCCCCTAAGTTGGGTGTTGGTCCAGTGGTGGACAATTGACACTTACCACTAGTGTATATGAGTGGCCCTCACACTCGCCACTCAAATGAAAATGCGTTGTGGTTGAGGTAATGGTACCGTCAGAACACCCAATCGTGAGGCTAAACGACTAATTGGGCATTATACGTGTGGGTTGGGTGTGGTGTTATACATATGTATACTTGTGGTTATATTACGTGGATGTTGAGTTGAGATGCTTTGATAAATGTATTTCAAAGTATGATGTTGAGAATCATAGAATCTATCCTTATTTGCGTGTGTGATGTTACTTTTACATAAAATGTTTTACGGCCATTGATGTTTTATATCTTGTTTCATTTGAATAGTAAGCCCACTCTCTTGTAACCTTGTGGTTGCAGATTATAGTTCGGGGTAGACTTTGATCCATTAGTGCCAAGAAGAAGAAGATTTTTATGTAATCTTTAAGTTGGATTGTAACAAGTGAACAGATTATTATTATGTTGTTATCTTTAATAATTAGGATTGAGTATTCCGTAGTTAGCTTATCTTTTGTTTATCGGGATGGAGTATCCCTTAGTGGAATTCATGTATGACATTATGATCTTGAGATTAATGATGCTTTTATTTGGGACAATGCAGAGTGCATTTCTTATTATATTATGGTCGATGTGGATTAGGTAAGCTGTACCACCCCTCCCGAGTGGGATTAATTACCCTCTAGGGAGAGGGGTGTTACATTATGGCTCTCGAATTATACATAAACAATGTAGCTAACACCCTAATTTAGCCTCTGTAATATTTATAGAATTCATTATGAAGGCGTAATATTTATAAATAATTTTACAACAAGTGGGACAAAATCTGAAATTTGAGAAAAATAAAAAAAATTATGACCTAAGAAGAATAAAGTGCCTAGGCCTAAGGAGTTGAGTTCTTAGCAACTCTAATACACAATAACCACTTATAAGAATATTATTATGATGATAAAACACTAAGTGTTCCTTAAGACTAATGGGACAAGAAGTAAGGTTATGGGAACCTATTTGAGAAAGAGGTTTCATACCTAAGGAAGTGGGGTCATATTAAGTTTAACTAAAAGATCTAAGATGTTCTCATACTTAAATTCATATGAGAAATAAGTTGATGTTTATTTATGGGTGGTTATGAATCCTAGGTCCCGGAGGGGTAGCCGCAAATGGAGGAGCAATGCCTCACGGTAAAAGAGGTGAATCTCAAAACGCTTGAATCAGGTGAGAGTGGCTACCTATGTTACAATGAAATGTGATGATTGAAATATTTATCTTGAAATTTTTTGATACCATTGAATGGTTTATGAAGTTATGTATATCTTTTGCAAAAAATTCTTTTATCTTGAAATTATGATGGTTTTGATCAACAAATGTGATACCTTGCATGAAATGAGAAAGTCTTGATGCATATTACGATTGAATATTTTATCAAATTCAAAATAATAATATTTTTCACTTAAAAGTGCCAAGTTGTTGCGGGTAACCATCCCGAGTTGTTGCGAACTTTGTTCGAGTTGTTGCGGCTATGCCGAGTTATTGCCTTAAAAGTTTTGTGAGCTATACTCGAGTGGTAGCACCTACCACTTGTGATAAGGAGTGGCCTTCATATCCTTCACTCTATTGTAGGGAGTTGTGATTAAGGTTGCTGTACCGTCAGAACTCTCGATCGTGAGAAAAATGACTACTTGGGTATTGGAGAATAATGTATGGTTGTTGGCTGAAAGTTGTTTTAAGCACTTAATGCTTGGCCTTGAGCCTATTGATATGCTGAGAACTCTTTTTCTGTATAAAGGAAAATTATGAAAGTATGCTTGCAAGATGATATCTACACGATGATGAACCTACTCTGTACAAAGGAAGAAATAATTGGAAGCTGCATGTGTTTTGAACAAAGAGTTTCTTTATCAGAATTTGTGAAACTATTTTTAGATTTTTTTTACTGTTAAAACTGTTTTATGTATCTCATGTTTCATTATAATGCTAATCCCACTCTCCTGTAACCTTTGTGGTTGCAGATCTTGTTACAGGACAGATGCTCGGTCTACCATGGTACGGTTGAGGTCAAAGACGTGATGTAGGTATGAGACCTGAATGAGGTCATCGAAGATGAATCTGTTAAAAGAAGAGCAATGACTCTCATTTTTATTATTGGGGATTACGTATCCCATATGGATTGTATAATGGGCTTATAGTTGATGTAAGTTTTATTCAAGTCAGTTTTGAGAACAAAAGAATGGATGATAATGATGCAGAGTGCATCCATAGTTTATGTGTTAAATTTTTGTTCAGGTGAGCTTGTGTCGCACCACTTCGAGCAGGTAAAAGCATCCTCACGGGAGTGGGTGTGACAAACCCAACTTTGAGAAGATCGCAAGTGTAACCTCCACTAAGAAAGCATAGGAGATCCTATAGAATTCATTCAAAGGAGTTGATAAAATAATGTGAGTTCGTCTCCAAACTCTTGGGGGTGAGTTTGAATTTGTACAAATAAAACCATCTGAATCAATTTTGGATTACTTTTCAAGAGTTTTGGCAGTAGTTAATCAATTAAAATGAAATGGTGAAAGTATTAATGATGTCCGGGTGATTGAAAAGATTCTTCGGTCATTAGATCCAAAGTTTGACTATGTAGTTGTAGCGATTGAAGAATCTAAAGATATTGATTCCATGACCGTTGATGAACTCATGAGATCATTTCAAGTGTGTGAAGAAAAAATCAATAAAATAAAATAAAAAGAGTTATTAGAGCAAGTTCTTCAAACAAAACTCATTCTCAATGGAGCAAATGAAAGATTTGGCAATGAAATAAGCGAAAGATGTCGTGGCCGAGGAAGAGGAGGACAACATCACTTCAAGAATGAAGAAAGAAATCAAAATCTTCAAGAAATAAGAGGACATGGAAGAGAAAGTTACACTAATGAAAGGCAAAGTTATGACAAATCTAGAGTAAGATGTTACAATTGTCAAAAGTTTGTCTATTATGCTTCAGATTGTCAAAATAATACTAACAATATTGAGGAGAAAGATAATCTTGTTGAAAGAAAAGTAGAAGAGACGGAATTCACCTTGTTGTTGGCATATAAAGGAAGTAAAAATGAAAAATAGAAGACATGGTATCTCGACACGGAAGCAAGTAATCACATGTATGGCGATAAAGGCTTGTTCGTGGAGCTTGATGAATCAATAAGTGGCAATGTCACTTTTGGCGACCTTTCCAAAACTCTAACGAATGGAAAAGGTAAAATGTTAATTCGCTTGAAAAATGAAAAGGTATCAATTAATTTTCAAAGTCTATTATGTCCCCAATATATATGAAGACTAATATTTTGAGTATTGGACAACTCTTAGAAAAAGGCTATGATATCCACATGATAAATCATATTCTTTTTATAAGAGATCACAAAAAAATTTAATTACCCAAGTGCTAATGTCAAGCAATAGAATATTCTTGCTAAATATTCAAACTGATATTGCAAGATGGTTGAAAGTATGCTACAAAGATACTTCTTGACTTTGACACATGAGATTTGGGCATCTGCATTTTTAGGGACTAAAGTTGTTCTCTAAGAAAGAGATGGTGAAAGGATTGCCTTCTATTGACAAAGTTAATCAATTGTGCGAAGGATGTCCTTCCAATAACTATTTTAGAAAAAAAAACTCAAGAGAGGCAACAACAACAGCAAAATAGCCTTTGGAGCTTATTCACACCGATGTGTGTGGACCAAATGATCCTATTTGTCTTGAGAAGAATATATATTTTTGTCTATTTATTAATGATTTTAGTCAAAAGACGTGGGTTTATTTTCTTAAGGAAAAATCGAAAGTGTTCAATGCCTTTAAAAAGCTTAAAGCACTTGTTGTAAAGCAAAGTGGCTATCATATAAAAGCCATGAGATCGGGTAAAGGTGGTGAATTCACTTCAAAAGATTTTAAAGAATTTTACAGAGAATTGAATTCGTCGTCCTCTGACAGTGCCTTACTCGCCACAACAAAATGGTGCTGCTGAAAGAAAAAAATAGATATATTCTTGACATGGTTCAAATCATGTTAAAAAGTAAGAGAATGCCCAAAGAACTTTGTGCATAAGCGGTTGATTGTGCGGTTTATCTCTTAAATCGCTCTCCTACAAGAAGTGTATGGGGAAAAACTTCATAAGAAGCATGGAGTGAAAGGAAGCCTAGTCTCCCACACTTGCGAGTTTTTGGAAGCATTGCTTATGCGCATGTGCCAGAACAAAAGCAGACAAAGCTTGATAATAAAAGTAAGAATTTTTTTTCATCTTCTATGACTCAAGCTCAAAAGGATACAAGCTATAAAATCCAAACAATGGAAAGGTTATCTCAAGCAGCGATGTCGTGTTTGACGAAAAAAGTACGTGGGATTGTAATGCTGAATAAGAGTAGCACTATAATTTCTTTCCCCCTTTTGAAGAAGAAAGGAAAGCAAGACAAGAGCCCATTACTCCTCCTCCATCACCACAACCATCAAATCAAGAGGATTTATTTTCTTCATCAGAGGAAAGCTCAAGTGAAAGATCATACCGCATGAGGAGCTTCCAAGAACTCTATGAGGTAAGTGAAAAATCAAAATGTTCTTACTTTATTTTGTCTCTTTGTCGATTGTGAACCAATAGATTTTGAAGAGGCTATGTAAAGCAAGAGGTGGTGATATGCCATGACCGATGAAATTTAAGCAATCAAGAAAAATAACACATGGGAGCTTTCTACATTTTCAAAAGGACACAAAGTAATTTGAGTAAATTGGGTGTACAATGCCAAGAAAAATACTAGAGGAGAGGTGAAAAGATACAAAGCAAGACTTGTGGCTACGAAATATAACCAACGAGTCGACATTGATTATGATAAGGTATTTGCTCCTGTTGCTCGCTTAGAAATAATAAGATTGCTAATTTCTTTAGCGACTCAAAAGAAATGAAAAATCTATCAAATGAATGCTAAATCTGCTTTCTTAAATGATTTTCTTGAAGAAGAGCTTTACATTGAGCAACCCATAAGCTATGTGGTGAAAAGGCAAGAAAATAAAGTCTTGAAATTAAAAAGGGCTTTATATGGCTTGAAACAAACACCAAAGACATGGAATAGTAAAAATGATAAATACTTTCAAGAGAATAATTTTACAAAATATCCTCATGAACATGCTCTTTACGTTAAAGTAGAGAGTGTGGAAATTTTTCTTATGTGCTTGTATGTAGATAATTTGATTTTTACCAGCAATAATCCAAGAATGTTTGAAAAGTTGAAGAAAGCAATGGCTCAGGAATTTAAAATGACGGATATTGGGCTTATGTCATATTACCATGGAATTGAAGTCAAGCAAATGGAAGATAAAATCTTCATCTCTCAAGAAGGATATGCAAGGAAAGTTTTAAAGAAATTTAACATGAGTAATTGTAAGCCAATAAGCACGTCCGTTGAATGCAAAGTTAAGTTGACAAGGCATGAAGATGGAAAAAATGTGGATTCAACACTTTTCAAAAGCTTGGTTGGAAGCTTGCGGTATTTGACACGCACAAGACCGAGCATACTACTTGGTGTTGGACTTGTGAGTCGATTCATGGAGACACCAACTATGACACACATGAAGATGACAAAGAGGATTCTTCGTTGTATAAAAGGTATACTTGAGTTTGGCTTGTTTTATTCATCATCTAAGAATTTTAAGTCTGTTGGTTACAGTGATAGTGATTGGGCCGGAGACTTAGATGATCGAAAGAGCACAACTGGATTTTTGTTCTATATAGAAGACATGACATTCACTTGGATTTCAAAGAAGCAACCAATTGTCACACTTTCCACATGTGCAGTCGAGTATGTAGCTGCCACATCATGCGTGTGTCATGCAATATGGCTAGAGAATTTGCTAAATGAGCTCAATTTTGCCCAAAAAGAAGCGACAGAGATATTTATGGATAATCAATTGGCACTTGCATTAGCGAAAAACCCATTCTTTCATGATCGAAGCAAGTATATTGACACGAGATATGACTTCATCAGAGAATGTATTGCAAAGAAGGAAGTTCGATTGACATTTACAAGATCACATGATCAAATTACGAACATTCTCACCAAGCCTCTCAAAAATGAAGTCTTTCGCAAGGTAAGAACTCTCCTTGGAGTTACAAAATCAAGTTTAAAAGGGGGTGTTGGAATGTAATCTTATTTTTGGGTCAATCTATGTACAAAGCACAAAATAAAGATATATAAACACAAGTATTTAAAGTCTTATATCTAGAATAGTCCATAATTTAGAATATTCTTGATAAGTCTTGTAAAATATCTTTGTTTAGAAGAATCTATTTTATGAGGAGTAGATAGTAGATAGAAAAAAATAGTTGAAAGTTAAAATAAATATAATTCTAGAAGAGTCCATAAACTAGTATAAAAGAAGATAGTGTCATCTCATTTTGTATAAACCAAAAATTAAGATACAAATTCAATTGAAGAAGTCTTCCCCCTCTCAACCACTACACGACCTTCTTCCCCTCCACCTACCCAGGAAATTCTCCCCCATTCCCGTTTCATCACTCATTCGCCACCCATGTAACCTATTTATTATACATATACTATATATACATATATATGTATATATATGTTTCATCACTCATTTGCCACCCATGTAACCTATTTATTATACATATAATATATATATATGTATATATATTTATGTGTTCATGGATATTCAATATATGTATACATAGAGATGATTTATGAGTGAGTTAACTCACTTAAAGTTAAGTCACTGACTCAGTTTAATAAATCAAAATAAAAATGTAAATTTAGGTTTTTACTCTTAACATGGAGGATATAAACTGCACATACATGTTTTTTGACAAAAAAAAAAGAGACGGAAATTCGTTAATTGGACTTATTTGACACAAAATTAAAACAATAAGAAAGAATTTATTGCAATTGAAATTGGAAAAGAAAATTATAAAGACCATTAATGTAATTTTTCTATTTTTTCTTTTTATGTAAGGGAGGTAGGGGTGTAATTCTGGCCCGGGCCCGACACTGTGCAAGCCCAGCCCGGCCCGAAACCCAGTTTACAGCACGAATATGAGGCCTGGTCCAAAACCCGAAAAAAAAGAGACCAAAACGACGTCGTTTTGATGGCCCGAAAAGAACAAACGTCTCAAAACGATGTCAATTTGTAGCTGATTCCTGAACAAACGTCTCAAAGTGACGTCGTTTTATGGTCAGGCCCGAGCCCATAGGGCTTAGGGCCCGGCCTAAGCCGAGATTTTTGAATTTTGGGCTGGCCCGACCCACACAGTGATGGACCTCCCGGTAGGCTCGGGCCGAGCCAGGCTGCGCCAAGCCCAAATTACACCCCTAAAGGGAGGCTAGACTTTTGGGGACGAAGATTTTGGAGAAGGGCAAAGCTGGCGGCCCTAGGCATAGATGACAAGACGGTGGTCTAAGATTTCCAGATTTATTCAGAAAAATATGATTTTTCCTAAATAAAATATTTATAATAATTTTAAATAATTCTTTTACTATGTTTCTATTTGGGATGTTTAAAAAATTAGATTTTTAAAGGTTTTGGTTTTTTAGAAAAAATGTGAATAAAAAAGAAGTTAGATTTTTTGGGTAATTTGTTTAGAGTAGTTTTTACTTTTTGTTAAAATGTTCAATATACTCATACTTTTTTGCTTTTAAGGTATAGTATTTGGGATAATGACACAACTTTTTTATTTTATTTTTTAGAGTAGAGTTAACTTTTTATATTAAGTGTATTATCATAATTTCAGGGCAAACTTTGTTTTCACCCCAGTGGTTTGATCTATATGCACATTACTCTTTGTCACTTATTAATGACCACTTAGCTTCCCATGCTTTGTGGATTGAAGTACACCGTTAGTTATTCAATCCAAGTTAACAGTAAGTGCATCTCACTTGCCTATAAAGATAGTGGACCAATTTTTAATAACAAAAATACCCCTATTTAATTTTTAAATTTTCTAAATAATGCCACTATCTTATTCTTGATGGATTGTGTAAGTGGGTGAAAAATGATGGAGAGAGAGAACCCAAATAAAGCTCTGCCACGGGCTTGCTGGGAGATTCTTGCTGGATGATTCCCATAGAAGAAGAGCAAACGTTAGTGCTGATCCGACCGGGAAGGATGGACGGAAGAGCACTCTGATGCCTAAGTCAGAGAGGGTCTGGTAGAACGCTGCTATAGTTTAGAGATGGAGTAGAATCTGTATACCTCTGGTTCGGGTTCTAGTCCATTTTATAGGTCCAAGGCCCTCTATGGATTAAGCCTTTTTTTTCCTTTTTTCCTTGCTGCCAGCCTGGGGCTCCCCCCTTATTTCTTGCCCTAGACAGAGCAGAAGTTATCCTCCCCTTCTTTTTGTGCTAGTCCAGGAACCAGGTGCCCATCCAGCTGCCTTGACAGGCTGGCCCCTTCGTTGTGGGAAAATTTAAGGGGGTGGGATTTGTATTCCCGCCCATTCTTGTGCTGACGTACTCATCTGTTTCCCATATATTTTGGGGTTACGTGGCATGCCACGTGTCATCCTGATGTTCGGCCCATGCGGCCTTCCTGATGTTTGGTCCGTGCGGTCCTCCCGATGTTCGGCCCATGCAGCCTTCCCGATGTTCGGCCCATGCGGCCTCTATCTTTGCTCGGACCCCTTCATTTGCCCCCAGCTTTTCTCTGAGTATCCCTGGTTAGCGAAGAGAGGAGCTTGTTTTGATGCCGAGCACTCCTTCATAGGTTTAACCTTGTTGCAATGTTGCTGACGCGTCGCTTGTTGAATGGCGCCACGTGACCCACGTTGGCTGGCGCGTGGTGTAACTATTCTAACAAAGTGTGCTAGGGATCCTCGCACGGCCTCGTATACGCGCATGGTGATGGGCGCGCCTTATCGTTTAGCCCATCATTGCGATGTCTGCGCCATCGTTTCTGAAGGGGTATGATGGGACTTCGCGCGCCACGTGGCTTGCGTGGAGTGGAGCTCTTCTTGGCGTCAGCGGCTGTCGCTTCGCCAACTGTGTAAGCATTAAATGCCCGTCCTTTCATTCCCCTTGCCCTGGTTTTCGTCCTCTAGGATAGTGCCACGAGGACCTGATTCCCCTCCTATACATATGCGCGAGCCACTTCCGTACTCACTTTTCGATCGTTGTCTT
>JAUTBS010127678.1:0-12526 GCA_032361285.1 Aequorea victoria | reverse complement strand
GAGCCGTGGCTAATGAGCGAGAACTGCAATTTTTATTAAGCTTCAGTTTTATTCATTTTGATCTGTAATATTTAAAATAGCTGTGCAATGTGGATGAAAGTACAATCGACATTATATATGATAAATATTAAGTATTATGTTCGATGGTTGTCTTAGAATATCCCTAATTACTATTAGTATGTCTCTTAACGACCCGGGAATTTTGGGGCGTTACACTAGGTATTAGAATTAATTTTATAAATTCAAGTTTACTCAGTCATTGAGTCGACACAAATGGCCTATGTGTCGACCCAAACAGGTCAAAAGGAAAGAATGAGTCGACACCACAGGGTTGTGTGTCGACTCAAGGTGATAGGTGGTCACGGCATACACTGTGAGTCGACACACAGAGGCTATGAGTCGACCCAAACGCTCCAGGTTGGTCATGAGTCGACACTAAAGAGGCTGTGGGTCAACTCAACGTGGTCTGTTAAGGTTTCAAAGGGGCAGTGGGTCGACTCATGGGGTTTGTGAGTCGACCTAAGGTAGTCTTAGGTGTCAAGGGTCGATGCATATGGGCTGGTGTCGATCCTTCGGCACAAAAAGGTCTGTGTGAGTCGGCACACAGAGGCTGTGAGTCGACCCAAAATGTAAGACAGAGGCATTGGGTCGACTCAAAGTGGGTGTGAGTCGACATAAAAGGTGAAAAGGTCTCGGTAAGGTCACATGAGTTGACCCAAAGGGGTCTTGTGTCGACTCAAGGCAAGGCAAATCACATGAGTCGACTCACGAAGCTCATGAGTCGACCAAAAAACACGGGGGCCTTCTCCTATGTCACTTGGGTCGACTCAACCACGGTGTGAGTCGACCCAAAAGCTCACAGCAGCCATTAACGGAGTTGAAGCTCAGGTTTTTCTTGATTTTCTCATTCTTTTCTTCACTTTAATCATTATCTATGGTGTTTTATTATATTTTGGAAAGATCTAAACATATTTTATTTAATTTATTTTATGAGATAGATCAATTTAATTCATATATGTATAACTGTTATAATATATATATATATTGTTATATATATATGTTTATTGATTATTCACGTTTTGAGTCTCTGGTTTAAGGTTATAAACATGATTAAAAGTTATCTACAAGTCTGATGACTTGATTCTTAACTAAGAGATGATCTAATCTTATAATGATATAAATATGTATATGTCGATTTCACTGTAACAGAATCGAAAATAGGGGATGATCTTACCTGGAATCACCGAATGGTGATGAAGATCAAGATGTTGATGATGGTGATTGTCTCGGTAGTCGTGCAAGGTGGTGGTGCACGACAACGGTGGTGCTGGGTGGTGACAGAGGTGATCGACAGTGATAGCAGTGGGGTCTCGGCTGGAGCAGACGGTTGAGAGATCGTGAGAGAGAAGGATAGATCGCAGAGGGATTACAGACGGAGAGACGAATGGAAATATGAGGATCATCCCCTATAAATAGGGACCCCGAAATCAAGGATGGGATCCCTGATTTCCCTCCTCCATTCCCTCCTCCTTTCTAAACGATCTCTACAAAAAGGGTAACGACTAAACCATTCCATAACAACGTTCCAGCAGATAAGGGACACCCAACTAGCATTCCATTTCAATTCTTTATTCCTTTTTATTTGTTTCTTTTTATTTATTCATCCTCTATTTAATTAAATAATTTAGGTATTGTTAAGATACATTATTTTTCCAATTAAAGTTTCATTAACTTTAATTTAACTTATCATTCCAAATTTCCTTTTCACATTAATTAATTGAGTTTTTATTTAATTTATTTATTTGTTAATTGGTTAATTGAATTATTGAATTAATAATTAGTTTTAAAAAAATTTAAATTTTACCGGGTTTTACATTCTCCCCCCTTAAAAGAATTTCGTCCTCGAAATTAAAGACTAACCTTGAGAAAACATGTGGGGATAACGCTCGCGGATCTCATCCTCGCGTTCCCACGTAGCCTCTGCTACCTTATGATTTCGCCAAAGGATCATGACAAGGCGAATCAACTTGTTCCGTAGAACTTTATCTTTCATACCCAAAACATGAACTGGCTACTCTTCATACGTCATACCCTCATGAACCTGAAGCGGCTCATAATCTATCACATGCGACGGATTAAAAACTTATCTCCTAACATAGAGACATAGAACACATTATGCACACTGGTGAGGCTGGGTGGCAAAGCCACACGATACGCCACCTCACCAACACGATCAAGAATCTCAAAAGGTCCGATATACCGGGGACTCAACTTCCCCTTCTTGCAAAAACGGATGATTCTTTTCCAAGGTGAGACCTTGAGGAATACCATGTCACCAACAGAAAAGTCAAGATCTCTTCTTTGTAAATCGGCGTAATTTTTTTGTCGACTTTGAGCTGCTAGAAGTTCGTTCCGAATAACTACAATCTTTAGAGTTGCATCTTCCACAAGATCAGGTCCAAGAAGCTGTCGCTCGCCAATTTCGTACAAACACAACGGGGATCTACACTTCTGCCCGTACAAGGTTTCATAAGGTGCCACCCCCAAACTCGAATGATAATTGTTGTTGTAAGAGAATTCCATCAACGGTAACTGATCGTCCCAATTACCCTTCCATTCTAACGCACAAGCTCTCAACATATCTTCCAATGTCTGAATGGTCCTCTCCGACTGGCCATCGATTTGCGGGTGGTATGTTGAGCTGAAGTCCAAATGTGTACCCATAGCTAACTGAAGGGCACCCCAAAATTTCGAGACAAAACGTGGGTCACGATCCAAAATGATAGAAACAGGTGAACTATAAAGACGTACAATCTACCGCACATACAGCTGCGCTAGCCGATCCAAAGAATAAGTCATTTTAATGGCGATAAAATGAGCAAACTTCGTAAGACGATCCACAATAACCCAAACTGCGTCGTTTCCACTATGGGTAAAAGGTAAACCTAATACGAAGTCCATCGTGATGTTCTCCCATTTCCACTCGGGTAGTGGTAATGGTTGAAGTTTTCCTGCTGGCCGTTGATGCTCAATCTTCACTTGTTGACATGTCAAACACTGTGCCACGAATTCCGCTATATCCCGCTCCATACCATTCTACCAAAAGTTCTCTCGAAGATCCCTATACATCTTTGTACCTCCCGGATGAATGTTATACCCCGAACTATGAGCTTCGGTCAGAATTTCTTTTCTCAGCTCTTTGTTGGCAGGTACACACACTCGATCCTTGAATTTGAAAACTCAATCATCGTTGATGCTGAAGTTTTTGTCTTCACCCTTGTGCAACTCGTCCACACCCTTCTTGTATTGTAGGTCATGCTTCTGAGCCATACGGATCCTCTCCAACAAAGTCGGTTCCACGGTCAATTGACAACACAAAGTTGTCCTTCCATGTTGTAGTATCTCTATATCCATCCTTCTCAAATCTTCTAGTAGCTGGTGCCTAACTTTCAATGATGCTATGTTGCCTTCTGAAGACTTCCTGCTTAACGCGTTTGTCACTACGTTTGCTTTCCCCGGATGGTAATGAATCTCCACGTTGTAGTCCTTCAATAACTCGAGCCATTGCCTTTGCCTCACATTAAGCTCCTTCTGTGTGAAAATATACTTCAAACTTTTGTGGTCGGTGTAGATCTCGCAAGATTCCCTACAAATGTAGTGTCACCAAATCTTTAGCACAAAAATGATAGCTGCCAACTCCAAGTTATGCGTAGGGTAGTTCTTCTCATGAATCTTCAATTGGCATGAAGCAAAAGCTATCACCTCGCCGTGCTGCATCACAACACAGCCTAAACTTTGATGTGATGCATCGCTGTAGATAACAAAATTTCCTCATTCCGTAGGTAAAGCTAGAATTTGTGTTGAGGTCAACCTCCGCTTGAGCTCTTGAAAACTGTATTCACACTTATCTGTCCAAACAAACTTTACTCCCTTCCTAGTGAGGCTAGTATGTGGCAGGGCATGGTGAGAAAATCCTTCCACAAACCGTCGATAATAGCCCGCCAGTCCCAAGAAACTACGTATCTCTGTTACGGACGTCGGTCGCGGCCAATCAACAACTGCCTCAATCTTGTTACTGTCTACATATACTCCATCCTTACCTACCACATGGCCAAGGAAAGATACACTGTCAAGCCATAACTCACATTTACTGAACTTAGCATACAACTGCTTCTCCCTTAGAGTTTGAAAACTTCTCACAAATGCTCCTCGTGCTGCTCCTTGCTCTTAGAGTAGATCAAAATGTCGTCGATGAATACAATAACAAAGCGATCTAACTGCGGCTTGTAGACCCAATTCATCAAATCCATGAATGTTGTTGGAGCATTGGTCAAATCAAAAGGCATAACCAAGAATTTATAGTGACCGTATCAAGTCCTGAACGTTGTTTTTGAAATGTCCACCTCTTTGACTTTCAGTTTGTGATAACTAGACCGCAAGTCAATCTAAGAGAAAACGTGTGCTCCTTGTAGCTGATCGAACAAATCGTCGATACGCGGCAACGGATATCTATTCTTGATAGTAACTTTGTTCAATTCTCTGTAGTCGATACATAGCCGCATAGAACCATCCTTCTTCTTCACAAAAAGAACTGGAGCTCCCCACGGCGAAACACTGGATCAGACAAAACCCTTATCTAACAATTCTTGCAACTGAGCTTGCAACTTCCTTAGCTCTAAAGGTGTTGTACGGAGGCTTAGAGATAGGTAAAGTACCAGGAAAAAGATCTATCGTGAACTCAATCTCACAATTTGGAGGAATACCAGGTAGGTCTTCAGGGAAGACATCTCAGAATTCCCTCACAATAAAGAGTTCATCAAACCTAGCTTCAGAAATGTTCGTGCCCAACACAGAAGCTAAAAGACCTTCGCAATTCTTTTTCAATATTCGATTAGCATGAAGGGCTGCAAACCCAACGTCTCTTTGGAAGAAGAACTTGGGTTGCTCAGGGATAGCGAAAACTACTCGCTTGTAAAATAATATATGGTCGTAAGATGCCTGAAGAGCCAATCCATTCCAAATATGACATCGAAGTCAAGAACGGCCAAAGAAATAAGATCTATTGGTAATAATAACCTGTCACCCAACTCAACAACTCCAAGATGACATATATCACGTAGCAGAACAGTGTCTCCAACAGGAGTAGATACAGAGAGGAATCCATCCAAAGGTTCAATCGCAAGAGATAAATGGTGCAAAAATTCTGGCGTGGCAAAAGAATGTGTAGCACTAGAGTCTATAAGAACTCTAGCAGGAACAGAAGATATGATGATGATACCTTGCACCGCGGATGGTGAAGCTTCGACCTCCTCGCAAGTAAGAGCGTAGACACGTCCCCGACTAGACGATCCTTATCCTAGTGCCTGGTTGTGATAGGGTTGTCGCTAATCTCCCTAACGGTTAGGTTGGGCTAGAACTGGTCTAGTGATACATACTGGAGGTTTCTCCATATGAATCGGTTGTTGATGTTGTGGTTCTCCCGTTCCTTTGTTCTTGCAGTAAGTGGACATGTGTCAAGTCTTACCACAGTTGTAGCATGTCTTCGTCGTCTCATCACAGTAATATCCATGAGAGTGAACCTTTTCACACTGGTTGCATGGATTCCAAGTCAACTACTTTCCATCTCCTCCATTCTAATTCTGGGGTCAAGTCTGAGTGTGAAACTTCTTGGCAGATTGCTAACTCCATTGTGATTCTCGGTCGGTTTTTTATCCTGACTCCTCTTTGGCTGCGATTCTCGGTGTTTTTGCGCGTCGTCCAAACACTTCTCTGCTAGAAGGACCTTGGTCACTAGTTTTGACAAAGATTTTTCCTCGAACAGTGACACCTGATTGTGGATAGTAGGGTGTAAACCTCTCTCGAACATAACCACTTTATCGGCTTCATCTGCGACGTACTGCGGCATAAACCTCGATAACTCGGCAAACTTGGCTTCGTACTCGGCTACTGTCAATCTTTTCTACTCCATCGTCAGAAACTCCACTTACTTTTGCTTTTTGACTTCCAGGGGGTAGAACTTGTCATCGAACAGCTCTAAGAACTTCTTCCAGAGGAGCTCCTACTCTCTACCTTCGAACTGACGCTTCACCATGCACCACCAATGCTCGACTGGTCCTTCAAGAACATAAGTTGCCAATGACACCTTATGGTTATCACTACAACCTAAGCGCTCGAAGATCTTCTCGATCCTCAGCTTTCAAGTTTCTGTGTCATCAGGGTTGGTCAATCCTTTGAAGGTTGAGGAATGTGCCTTTATGAACTTCTCAAACACGAAACCTTTATCCAAGGTCATTGATCTGTCTTCATTAACAGCTCGATGTTGAGCCTATTGCCTAGCAAGCATGCCCACCTGTGCTTAGAGAGCCTGAAAGGTCCCGTTAGCAACTAGGGCAGGGGTAACTGGAACTGCTGAGGCTACCAGAGCCCCAGGGATCTCGACCACATGAGTGGTAATTGAGGTATTCTCCGCTCGTGCACCTTCAGTCGATGCAAATGCAGAGCTCACGTTGCATCTAGGGCAAGCCATCTAATAGATACCATAAGATCAATATATATATAAGTATATGTGACATAAACTTGATAACTATAAATCAATACTCACAACTAACCAAGATACTGTGGATGCAGACCTCTTCTAGACATGATGCAATGTGTGTTTTAAAACTTCATGCTCTGATACAAAACTTGTCACGTCCCAAAAATGGGTAATGTGATCGGCCATGATTCATGGGCCTTTGGCCTAACGAACTAAGTAAGCCTTAAACAATAATAATCATCATGCATTAATTACTAATAATTAAACTTGACATAAATGGGTCAACAGCCCAATGTCTCATCATAAAGATGTCATAGTACTCATGATAAAATGTACTAAAAATAATGTAGAAGTAGTAAAGATATGTCCTAGAGGTCAATACTCGAATCCCCCGCAGTAGTCCATCAACTCGATCTCAACTCACAGGCTACCTGAAAATGTTATGGAGCTACATCAGTATAAACTGGTGAATAGAATCATGGATAGTACAATACAGTTCAAAAATGAAGAATTCAAATACTTTGTATAGATAATCATAACATGACATAATATATAAAGTAATATAAAAAAGGATAAACATGTAACCCATCTATTCATTTCATGTCATTTCTTTTCTTTTTTGAAAATTTAAATCTTTTCCTTTTTAGATCATAAACTGGACCTCATATCATAAGTGTCCTCAATCATATCTATGTCACAATAATATGGTAAAGGCAACATGCTCATACCAGGGTGGGAATAATCAATATATTTATCAAGCAACAACAACAGCCTGTGCATACAAATATCAATACCACATCATAACTCAAGGCTTCTTGACCATTAGATCCAATATCAAAAATAGATTCACCCAGGTTGGCACCTGGCTTTGTTCCCTACACGATTCCTGTTAAGGTCACTGGATACACCCTGGCTGTCCCTTAACCATTGAGTCAACTAGGGTCAATAGGAGATTCAAACTGGTTTTGTTCCCTAGTTAGCCAAAGTCATCTCCGTAGAGAACTATCCCTTGGGCTTTATTCATATTCCAAGAATCCTATCTCATGATCGCACCATATGTATAATAAGAATCAATTTCTTTTTATTATCTTTTTAAATCATTTATGTCATGATTTGCAATAGAGTACATCATACATTTTGTTTTAAAGCATTAAAACGTATACATTTGTCCTTAAACCATTTATGTAAAGAGTTTATATATGAGAGCATAAGTAAAAACATTTATGTAAAGAGTTTGCATAAGAAAGCATAAATGAAAATATTTATTTAAAGAGTTGCATATAAAAGTTTAATGAAAATATTTAAAGCAGGTATACCAAATTTTGGAGAATAAGAGGATTTATTTTAAAAGATATATAGCAAGAATCTACTCACCTCAAATCCAAGCTAAACTCTAGGTAATAATAATGCAAATAACCTCAACCTGATATGATACAACAATGCAAACCATTAAACGAGGCTAAAGAACTACATAGAACTACCAAATGATCTTTTAACCCATTTAATAATTTTCAAGTGTATTTCTAGCGTTAAATTAATCTTCAATTAATTTAATTTATCCTTTAAACTGATGTCCAAATAGGGCCTAAGCATTAGAATTAATTTTAAAACTTTCCTTAAATTTACACGGTCCATGAGTCGACACAAAAGGCCTCTGTGTCGACTCAAACAGGTCAAAAGGCAAGAATGAGTCGACACCATAGGATTGTGTGACGACTCAAGGTGGAAGGTGGTCACGAAATACTCTGTGAGTCGACACACAGAGGCTGTGAGTCGACCCAAACCCCTCAGGTTGGTCATGAGTCGACACACAGAGGCTATGGGTCAACCCAACGTGGTCTGCGAAGGCTTCAAAGGGGCAGTGGGTCGACTCATGTGGTCTGTGAGTCGACCCAAAGGGTCTCAGGTGTCAAGGGGTCGATGCCAAGGGGGCTAGTGTCAACCCTTAGGCACAAAAAGAGCTTTGTGAGTCGACACATAGAGGTTGTGAGTCGACTCATAGGGCAAAACAGAGGCACTGGGTCGACCCAATCATGGTGTGTGTCGATCAAAGGGTCTAGTGGTCTCTGCATGGTCACATGTGTTGACTCATAGGGCTCGTGAGTCGACACAAAATAAGACGGCCTCCATGAGTTTACTCACGAAGGTCATAAGTCGACACTAAAGCATGGGGTCATCCCCCTACGTCGCTTGAGTCGACTCAGCAGAGGCATGAGTCGACGCATCAGCTCACGACAACCATTGATGGTTGTTGGAGCTCAAGTTTTCCTTGATTTTTGCATGCTTTCCCTTCATTTGAATCATTAATTATGATGTTTTATCAAGTTTTGGAAAGATCTAAGCATATTTTATTTGTGCATCACATCATATTCTTGTGTGATTATTTTCTGATTGTTTCTACTTGTACATATCTGTTATATAAAATATATATGTATATATTCTGTTGTGTTTTTATGTAATTCCATGTGCTTAAATCTATGGTTCTAGTGACACGATATGATAAGATTCTTATTTATCCGCATGCTTGGTGATCTAAACCCAACTATAATTTGATCTTATAATGATATAAATATATATATATCAATTTACTATAACTTAATCGAAAAACAGGGAATAAAACATACCCGAATCACCGAGTGGTGAAGAAAATAACGACGAGGATGATGGTGATAGTCTCGGTGGTCTCTGTGATGTGATAACGGAGGATGGTGGCAGAGGTGGTCTCGCCTGGTAGCGATGGTCATCGGTGATGACAGAGATCGAGAGAGAGAGAGAGTGCGGAGGGAGAGAGAGGAAACTGAGAATTGAAGAGTGAGAGCACAGAAAGGGCTGAATTCCATTTAAAATCGGATCAGATTCCTAAGATCAGGGATCTCCCTGGTTTTCCTCCTCAATCCCTAAATTTCCTCAACCAAATCCCCTTTTTTAGGAAGGATCGTCGGACCCATTCAAAATCATGTTCCAGCAGATGGAAAGCACAGCTGCATTCCAACTTTGAGTTCTATTTTTCTTTTTAATTAATTCATATTCCCTTAATTAATTCCATTAACTAATACAAGATAGTTTAATTAAAGTTTAATTAGTTTTTTAATTAATTCATTATTTCGGAAGTTACTTTAGTAAAATTCTTATTTAATTAGTTATTTATTAATTATTTCATGTGTTAGTTAATTAAATAATTTATTGAATTAATAATTATTTTAAAAGTTTTAAATTTTTTCGGGTTTTACAATTTGGGTCCAACCAAACATCAAACATGTTAATAACATGCTAAAATAATCATGTTTAAAATATATTTTTAGTTAGGCCTTATTTGTCTAACAAGAAAAATCTAAGATGAATCTATAAGTTCACTGTTTAGTCCATTCTCAAGAGATCTCTTTTTTCTCTTTTTTTTTCCTACCCTCTTACCCATGTAATAGTTATTTTTAACCATCTTAAAATCACTTTATATGTTATCTTAGATATTTTTATTAACTTTTTCTTAGTTCTCCATTTATTTTTCCATCATGATCTTGAATCAAGAAAGTTCATTTTTTTTAGATTCAAGGTCATTCTCCTATGTTATTCCATGTTCTTGTTTTATTTTTTATTTGAAGAGGGATGAGAGGTGTGAGATGATTTTAAAACTTTGAAAGAGATTTATAAGATCTTCTTACTTGATAATCTCTTGGTTGAAGGTTGGAAACTCCAAGCGTCAAGCTCCTTCTTTGTTCCTTCTTTCTTCTTCCTTCCTTC
Organism: Aequorea victoria; assembly: GCA_032361285.1. Taxonomy (NCBI): domain Eukaryota; kingdom Metazoa; phylum Cnidaria; class Hydrozoa; order Leptothecata; family Aequoreidae; genus Aequorea; species Aequorea victoria. Next base: position 2,253 of record JAUTBS010127678.1, on the reverse strand, counting down.
TCTTTCTTTTCTTCATCTCATCTTTCTCTCTGTGCTGAGCTCTCTAAGGGGTGGTGGGGTGTTTTTAAAAATGCCTCTAAGTGCTTGGGAGATGCCTTCTATTTATAGGCAAAATTTGTATGTAAAATATCATTTTTACCCCTCAATTAGTTCCAACCTAATTCTCAATTGAACACTTGTTCTTCTAGTTTGACTGAGTTCTAACTAAATCTTGGGTTCCAAGATAGCTAACACCATGCTTGAATTCATTAATTTAGTTTTCATAGGCTTAAGGCTTTGTTTGGTTTATTTTGCGAGATAAGTTTTCTAAATTAAGGGTACTTTTCACAAGACTTTTATTTTATTTTATTTTTATTTTATTTATGTCATTTCAAGCTCCTCTCATCAAGTCTTCTCTAATGTACAATGATACTATTCAATAAAGACTTTGAAAGATTTGATGACGTAGGAAAATTCACGTTTTAAAGAAAGCACCATACTTTCCCATCTTTTCTTTTTCGTTTTTCCTCAAAATTGTTATGTCACTCCCCCTCTCTTAGGGGGAGCTGGCCATCACTCTTCTAGAATCCTCCATTTATTTATTTTCTTAATTATTCAAGTCATTCATGAGGATTAAAATGGGTTTTGCACCAATTTAAAACTTTTGGGCCAATATTCAAGTTTTTGGTCCTTTTTTATTTTGGGCTTAAGAATCAATTCCTATTAGGCCTTAATTAAATAATTGTGCTCAAATATTTATTTATATTGGACACTCATAATATTTGGCCCAAAATCATAATTATATTTTCTTATTGAATTTCTCCTAAGTTTGGGACTTATTGGGCTTTTCATAAATTTCCTTCATTAAACTCTTAATTGGGTTCTTTAGTTTATAATTTTATTGGGTCCTTATGGTTAAACTTAGCTATTAACTCCAAGTTTTAATAAAGTGTTTATTGATTTTAAAGATAACAAACAAAGACTTAATAAAGTTAAGATCGTTTTAAATATCTCTTAATACATATTGTTATATCAATATATGTTTAATTGGTCTTTTAAATGGTTTGTTAGTCCCAAAATTTAATAAAGTATTTATTAATCTTAATGATAATAAGAAAAACCTTAATAACTTAAGATCATTTTGAATATCTCTAAATAAATTATTATTAAATCAATTTATATGTTTAATTGATTTCTAAATGATTTGTTAGTCCCAAAGTTTAATAAAGTATTTATTAATTTTAATGATAACAAACAAAGCCTTATTAATTTAAAATCATTTTAAACATCTCTAAATAAATAATTATTAAATTAATTTATATGTTCAATTGATTTTTAAAATGGTTAACACCCACGATTGAGATTGACCTTGTATTTAACAAGTTTTTGAAGTTATTTCAGGTGTTAAAATGAAGTATTAAATGATTAAAAAAATTATTAAATTAGTTCCCAAACAAAGTACTATTTCAGAATCAAGACAGGAAGTTTTCAAAAAAAATCAAGATTTGAGTTGAACCAAAATCAAGCATGAGTCAACCCAAGACACTGTGAGTCAACCCAGATCTCACATGAGTCGACCCAACTGAAGGTCTGTTAAAGAAACAGAGATAATACCATTTTGAGTCGACCCAAGACATCTGTGAGTCGACCCAAGTGACTGTGAGTCAACCCAAAACATTTGTGAGTCGACCTAAAGCACACCACTCTCAGTACTTTACTCTACAACATTCATGAGTTGACCAGAGGCAAACATGAGTCGACCTAAGACACTGTGAGTCGACCCAGATCTCTCATGAGTCGACCCAATTGAAGGCCCGAGAAAGAAACAGAGACACTACCACTTTGAGTTGACCGAAAAGTCAACCCAAAGCACATCACTCTCAGTACTTTACTCTGCAACATTCATGAGTTGACCCAAGGCAAACATGAGTCAACCCAAGACACTATAAGTCGACCCAGATCTCTCATGAGTCGACCCAACCGAAGGCCTGAGAGAGACACTACCACTTTGTGTAACGCCCCGAAAATTCGGTTCGTTATGAGACATAAATATAATAAATAGGGTTATTCTAATGACAACCATTCAACATTATTTAATATTTATCGGTAGGTAATACTGTTAATGTCTTCGCACATCACACCACCTGTTTCAAGTTTACATTCAATTCTAGCAGCAATATAAAGGAAAGCAAAAAGTGAAGTCTTCAGTTACAAAACATAAGTCTTCGGTTGTCGCAAGACATATAGGCCGCGGCTCTGCCTACTCCTCGGCCT
>JAUTBS010127567.1:0-12527 GCA_032361285.1 Aequorea victoria | reverse complement strand
TAGTTTCAAAAAGGTCTTTTGCTTTTAGTTCTAAGTTCTTATTTTCTTTTTCTAGAAAATTTATTCTATCATTTTGTGAAGATGTGTTCTTTTCAATGTTTAGAGTTTTATTTATCTTTTGTAGTTCTTCAAGTTCTTTTGAAAGATATGCAACTTTATTTTTAAGATTTTTATTCTTTGTCTCATGTTTTTCAAATTCCTCATGCAGATCATTAAAAGCATCGTAAAGTTCATTATGAAAAGAATCTAGAGTTACCTCATCGTCGCTTTCCTCATATTCCATGAGGCACATGTTTGCAGTTTCTTCATCGCTAGAGGCTGACTCGTCTTGACTCTTATCTGTGTCATCCCATGTTGTCTTCATTGCCTTCTTGCTAAATCTTCTTGATTTGTCTTTCTTTAGCAATGGGCAATCAGCTTTGAAGTGTCTAGGTTTCTTACATTCAAAGCACACAAACAGATCTTTCTTTTTTGAATCATTTTTATGTGATTCTCCTTTGTTGAAGTCCATCTTGAAAAGTCTTCTTTTGAAATTTTTAGATTTCTTAAGGAATTTATTGAACTTTCGGTTGAGAAGAGCTATGTCTTCGTCTTCATTTTCAGAACCTTCTTGTTTAGATGATTCTGGTAGTGAACACTTTAGAGCTATTCATCTTTTTGACTTCAGCTCTTCTTTTTCTAGTCTTCCTTTCAAGACTATCTCATGAGTCATTGATGAACCTGTTAGCCTAAATGTCTTTCAATCAAGTTTTTATTTGGTTTTGATTTTTTTACAACATATTGATTTGATCTTTTAGGAGTTTGTTAGCCAAAATAATTTGATAAATCATTATTGTTTGTGTATAATGTCTTTGACATTACAACATAATTGATTTAATCATTGGGAGATTTTAACCATAATTACCTTGATTATCTTAATGACTTGTCTGTCTATGAGAAAGTAGTTTTTAGGATAAATCATCTTATTTGAAGCCCAAGATCTAGCAAAAAGTCAAGAGAACACATCGAAGATGTAAAAGACTTTTTGAGATAGCTGAGCATAACAAGAAAGGCTGCATTTCAAAGAAATCAAAGGAAAAGAAGTAAAGGGTCGACACCTAGAATGTTTGAGTCAACACCTGAAGAAGCTTTGCCCAATGTTTGAAGCAGCAGAGGAAAGGGTCAACACCCAAGCATGATTGTGTCGACACCCAGATTCTTCAGTCATATGGGTCGACACCAATGAAGTAAGGGTCGACACGAAGGCATTCCCATGGGCGCTGATATGTTGGAGATCAAAAATGCAAAGGATGTGTTGGCACCAAGAAGTTTGAGTTAACACCAGCTATTTCAGATCTAGACCTGTTGAGTCGACACCTCTAAAGAAAGAGTTGACACCTGGAGCTTCTCGTGGGCATCAACATTTTGAGATCCAAGAAATACAAAGGAAGGGTCGACACCAAGAATGGATGAGTCAATACCATGTCCCAGATCTCATTTGTGTTAACACCCAGGAAGGTTAGTGTCGACACCTGCGCGGAATTTTCAAATTCTTGAAGCATTCAACGGCTAGTTTTTCAAGCATTAAATGACTCCAACGGCTCTATTCTTGATCCCACATTTAAATACACACTTTGAAGATCAGAATAGCTATGGAAGTGATGCAAGAAAGATAAACAAGGATCAAAGAAGAGAGAATACTTTTGAATCCATTTTACTGTGCTAAAGAGTTCATACTCTGTTTTTATTCAGAATTATTTTCTAAATATTTTTCCTCTCTTATCTTCTTCATTTGATTGTAAATTTTTTTGAGAGAGAGTGATATTTTTAGTGAGCTTCATTGATTGTAAATCATCTCACAAAGGAGATCATCATACTCAAACACACCTAAAGCCAGGTTCCGATTCACCTACCCAAGATATCCGGTTGAGGCTGCTCTTTGCCCTTGATTGAAGAAGGTTGTTGTTCTTCACCCGATAGGAAGAAGGCGATTACAATTCACCCTAAAGCAATCCGTGTATTGAGGTTTTGATTCACCCTAAGAATTCGGTAGTGAATTTCCAAGGACTTGGAGAGTGGATGTAGGTCGAGTTGACCGAACCATTATAAAATTGTGTTTGCATCCTTCTTCCCTTAAACTCTTTATTTTATATTCTTAATTGCTTAATTTCTGCTGCATTAACTTGATAATTTTAAAAGAGTTAAAAAAGTATAAAAGTTTTTCATCAACCCATTCACTCCCCCTTGGTTTGATCTTAGCTAAGTGAATCTTAGGACAACAATTGGTATCAGAGTAAGGTTTTGATTTTATTAGGCTTAACATCCTACAGTAGATCCTATAGCAAACATGAACAATTCTTGCATTTTGGCCAAAGGCCAATCCGCTTTTAGACCTCCACTTTTTAATGGGTCTAATTACACTTATTGAAAAACTATGATGACATTTTTTGTTCAATCACAAGACATGGCTACATGGAGAGTCATTGTCAATGTACCTTTTTATTCCTAGTACCATGACTGAGGGAAAATCAACTCTCAAACCAGAAAATCTATATAATAATAGTGATTGGCGTATGTTGCAAACAAATGCCAAAGCTATTAATTTTTTACATTGTTCTCATAGTCCCGATGAATTCAATCAAATTCAAGGTTGTGATAATGCTAAACAAGTACGAGACATGTTGCAAGTTGCACATGAAGGAACTAATCAAGTAAAAGATAAAAAAATCAATTTACTTGTTAAAGATTCTGAATTATTTAAAATGCTTAATCATGAAAATATCTCTGATATATTTTTTCGTTTTAATATCATTATTAATAATTTAAAATCTCTTGGAAAAATCTTTTCCTAATGTTGAACTTGTTAGGAAGTTTTTGAGATCTCTTCCAAAGGAATAGAGACCGAAGGTCACGGCCATTAAAGAAGCCAAGTACCTCACCATTCTCGGCTTGGATGCGCTTCTAGGTTCTTCCCTCCTAACTCATGAATACACCTTGAAGGATGAAGAAGGTGTAAAAGGAAGAAGAACTCTTGCATTCAAATCCTTTAAGGATTTTGAGCAAGAATAAGAAAATGAAGAAGAGGAAGATGATGAAGAAGTAGCTCTACTCTCTAAAAAAAATGTAAGAATTTTGAGGATGAAAAGGGAGAAAAAGAGAAGACTCAAAGAAAAATCCAGCAATGACTTCAACAAAGAAGAAGTCAAGTGCTACAATTGTCAAAAGCTAGGCCATATCAAGCCCCATTGCCCATTGTTCAAGAAAGAAAAGAAGCAACCAAAACCAGCGATGAAGGCAACATGGGAAGACATGGATTCAAGTGAAGAAGAATCCAGTAGCAGTGACAGCGACACCTCAAACCTTGCACTCATGGCAGTAGGTAATGAGGTAAACTATTTTTCTAATAATGAATATGATAGTGATAATAATAATAATGAAAATGATAAGGATATACCCTCTAATGATGAGCTCCAAGAAGTTCTAGATGATTGTTTTAAAATGATTAAAGAACTTAAATCAAAAAATAAATCCTATAAAAATGAAATTATTTCTCTAAATTCAAAAATTGAATTTTTAGAAAATAAAAATTTGTTTTAAAAGTCTTAACAGATCTTCAAGAGAAAAACGCTTCCTTAAAAACAAAAGTTGATGACTTAACTAAAATTATAACTAGATTTGCTCAAAGTGAGAAAAATCTAGATCTAATGCTTGGTACAAAATGTAACTTAAACAAAGAAGGACTTGATTTTAATCCTAATGATAGGAAAAAATAATCCTAAAAGGTGGTCTTAATGAAGCCAAACTGCCAAAACCTTTACAATACAGTTTTTGTAGCAAAAATGGTCATATTGCTAAATTTTATTTTTCAAGATTAAAAGGCCACAAACCCACCAAGAAGGTATGGGTTAAAAATGGTGATCCTCCACCTAAAATTGTTAAAACATTTGTAAGGAAACCAACCATGAGATGGCAAGCAAAGAGGAAAGCCTATCAAAAATCTCATGTTAAAATATATAGAAATACTAGTGTTTATATGAATCATATGCATCCCTTTATGCATAACCTGCACTTCTATACTAACCCCGTGGACCCGAAAAGAGATGGGTTCCAAGATACTATGCTTATGACTATTTTGTAAAAAATGGCTACTAAGCATTAAGTATCAAGACACTTCACAGAGAGCTCCTCAAATCCAAAAATTGTAAAACTGTTTCAGTTTTGAACCATTTTTTTTTGCCTCTGTTTTTAACATGAAAATGTCGACACCTTATCATAAGTGTCGACCCCTGTGTGTATTTTGTGTCGACCCCTGTAGACCTAGTGTCGACACTTGGCTTGTTAGTTTCAGCCTATCACACACCTTTAATGTTTGTGTCGACACCTATAGCCCTTAGTGTCGACCCATGCTTACCAGAACTTGTTTTTCACTGTTTTTGGTCCTCTAATCGTATCATCTTTTAATCTCATCCCTCACACCATCTAAATGCATATTCCTTTTATGATTGAGGATGATAAAAATCTTTATTGATTAAGCCAATGTTTTCAATCAAGTAAACATCATTTGGTATCAATAAAATAGCTTTTGATCATGATTAATTTTTTAATTTAAAATTCACTTTTGATATCTTGATTAAAACATATCAACAATGTTATACTCTTTAAACCTCAAGTTCATGACGGTCTTATGATTGAGTTTATTCTCGGTTGACCCGCTCTTCTTTAGTAATTTTATCAAATCTCCGTTGATATGGGATTTCAAAGGTCTTGATCATAATCATTTACTCATAATAAAAATTGGTATCATCCTTCATATCATATGATAACAATTTGGTATCAATCTAAAATTATACCAACCCACAAAATAATAATCAATCTTTGTAAAACTTAATGATATACCAAAAGGAAAATCAAAGAAAAATGATTGAATATTCTTATCGATATATGCTTGGATGAATCACTTCCTTTTAAACAGTTGATATCATTATTGATATATTGATTATTTTCACATCAACCATTGGTCACTCATCTGGACCAAACATTATTGATATATTGATTATTTTCACATCAACCATTGGTCACTCATCTGGACCAAACATTATTGTTTGATGTTGAAATCAAATTGATATCACCCTGATTAAAACTTTTGATAAATATATTTATAACCAACAGAAGGCGAAACAACCAAAATTATATAAATAATCTTTGATAAGCCAAATTTGGCTTTGCTTTCTTTTCTAAGACCAACAATAAATTGGTAATTGAAACCAAGGGTATAGCCTCCTTAATGGATCTTCTTTCCTTTCAGCATTACCTAGTGGAAGGAGAATCTACCCCGAGCACACAAAGGGATGAAGCAACAATTTTTAAATAAAAATGCTTTGAAAAGCCAAGTTTGGTTTTGTTTACTTTTGAAAGTGCCCCTTTTGTTTTTGTTGAACCCTTCTCATAAAACAAATTGGAGTAATAACTCCAAATATGACTTTGCATGCTAAAGTGACACCTTTTTCTTCATGCTTGAAGTGTCATAGTTAGGGGGAGATTTACCCATTGTGGTATTCCTGTTTACAAGTTGCCCCATCCTTAAACATCTGCCTCCTCATGCCACCATTGCCTAACATAGGGGGGACTATAATCTCAGGGCGAGATTATTTAATGTTTAATGCATTTCATATCTTTCTTTCTCTTTCCATTTTTCTATGACAAAGGGGGAGAAGTTTTTAATTGATTTGCTAATATGGGGAGAAGTTTTTCCTCAAAGGGGAGAAGTTTTTGTTTGATTTTCTCAAAGATCTTCTCTATGACAAAGGGGGATTTTTTAAATCATCCAACAAAGGGGGAGAAGAATCTTTAAGGGAAGAAAGATTCTTTGTTGTTCCATTCTTTGTTGATCCATCAATTCGTATCTCTATGAGCAAAATATCTTTCAAAACGTTAAAAATTGGCTTAACAATTGGTGTCTAGAACTAAATAATTAACAATTGATATCTAGAGCAAAACAATTAAAACTCCAATTGGTAACTATAGCAAAATAATTAAAACTCTTTCTTTGGTATCAGAAGAGCATATCTAAAATGTTAAACAATTGGTATCAAGAGTTTACATTTAAATTATTGTTTAACAAATTGAATTTTTAATTGGTATAATATGCATCAACTCCATATCCTTATGGCTTTGCAAATCAATAATTATCATAATGAAAAAGGGGGAGATTGTTATCAACTCCATATCTTTCAATCAAGTTTTCATTTGGTTTTGATTCTTTACAACATATTGATTTGATCTTTTAGGAGTTTGTTAGCCAAAATAATTTGATAAATTATTATTATTTGTGTATAATGTCTTTGACATTACAACATAATTGATTTAATTATTAGGAGATTTTAGTCATAATTATCTTGATTATCCTAATGACTTGTCTGTCTATGAGAAAATATTTTTCAGGATAATTCATCTTATTTGAAGCCCAAGATCTAGCAAAAAGTCAAGACAACACATCGAAAATGTACAAGACTTTTTGAGATAGCTGAGCCTAAGAAGAAATGCTGCATTTCAGAGAAATCAAAGGAAAAGAAGCAAAGGGTCGACACCTAGAAGGTTTGAGTCAACACCTGAAGAAGCTTTGCCCAGTGTTTGAAGCAGCAGAGGAAAGGGTCTACACCCAATCATGATTGTGTCGACACCCAGATTCTTCATCCATATAGGCCGACGCCAATGAAGCAAGGGTTGACACAAAGGCATTCCCATGGGCACTGATATGTTGGAGACCAAAAATGCAAAGGATGTATCGAGACCAAGAAGTTTAAGTCGACACCACCTATTTCAGATCTAGACTTGTTGAGTCGACACCTGGAGCTTCCTGTGGGCATCAACATTTTGAGATCCAAGAAATACAAATGAAGGGTCGACACCAAGAATGGATGAGTCAACACCAAGTCCCAGATCTCATATGTGTCGACACCCAGGAAGGTTAGTGTCGACACCTGCACAGAATTTTTGAAATTCTTGAAGTATCCAACAGCTAGTTTTTTGAGCATTAAATGACTCCAACGACTAGTTTCTCCTCTCCAACGGCTCTATTCTTGATCCCACATTTAAATACACACTTTGAAGATCAAAATACCTATGGAAGTGATGCAAAAAAGATAAACAAGGATCAAACAAGAGAGAATACTTTTGAATCCATTTTACTGTGCTAAAGAGTTCATACTCTGTTTTTATTCAGAATTCTTTTCTGAATATTTTTCCTCTTTTCTCTTCTTCATTTGATTGTAAATATTTTTGAGAGAGAGTGATATTTGTAATGAGCTTCATTGATTGTAAATCGTCTCACAAAGGAGATCATCATACTCAAACACTCCTAAAGTCAGGTTCTGATTCACCTACTCAAGAAATCCGGTTGAGGCTGCTCTTTGCCTTTGATTAAAGAAGGTGGTTGCTCTTCACCCGATAGGAAGAAGGCGGTTACGATTCACCCTAAAGCAATCCGTGTATTGAAGTTTCGATTCACCCTAAGAATCCGATAGTGAATTTCCAAGGGACTTGATGAGTGGACGTAGGTTGACTTGACCGAACCACTATAAAATTGTACGTGTTTGCATCCTTCTTCCCTTAAACTCTTTATTTTATGTTCTTAATTGCTTGATTTCCGCTGCATTAACTTGATAATTTTAAAAGAGTTGAAAAAGTATAAAAGTTTGCCATCAACCCATTCATCCCCCCTTGGGTTGATCTTAGCTAAGTGAATCTTAGGACAACAGAACCCATCAGTTCATCAAGGCCGTGCATGTTGAGATTCTTTGCCTCTTGTATTGCAGCAACCTTAGCATCCCAATCCTTTGGTAAGGATTGCAAGATATTTCTTACATTTTTAGAATTAGTATACATTTTATCAAGAGATTTCAAAGAATTGATAATATTTGTAAACCGTGTAAACATGCTATAAATATTCTCATCTTTGTTCATTTTGAATAATTCGTATTCATGTAGAAACATGTTTATTTTAGAATCTTTCACTTGATTAGTATATTTATGTGTTACTTCTAATTTATCTCATATTTCTTTGGCAGTATGAAAAATTGATATTCTATTAAATTCATTAGGATCTAATGAGCAATATAACAGATTCATAGCTCTAGAATCTCGTTGCATTTCTCTAATATCATTTTCATTCCATTCTATTTCATTTTTAAACATAGTTGTTCCATCAACTATTTTAACTGGTCTTTTAGGACCATAAAGAATGATTTTCCATAATTCATAATCTACGACTTGTATGTATATGTTCATTTTAGCATTCCAATAGGTATAGTTTGCTCTATTGAATAAGGGAGATCTATTTGTGGATTGTCCTTTGAAAAGAGTACTTCCACTAGAGGTTGTCATACGGATCCTCTTAGACTGTTAGGTCAAAAATAAGAGACGAGGTTCTGATACTAATTGTTAACTATATGACGACCCTAGAGGGGTGGGGGTGAATAGGGTCATTTAAAAAATCTGAATTTTAAATAACTCCTTATTTAAGAAATAAATAAATACTAGCAGCCTAAATATGCAAGCACATAAACAAGCAAGAGATTGAGGATAGAGTAAAAGATTAACACTAGAATTTATAGTGGTTCGGCTTTAACATAGCCTACATCCACTCCTTAAGTACCTCTTGAAATAGCCAAATGAAAGAATAAATAGAGAGTTGCTGAACTGGCTTTCACTGTAAATGGCAAAGTAGAACCTCTTGAAACTGATGTAGTGTAACTGATATCTCTTGGATTTATTCTTGAATCAGAATATGGGAATGAGAGAACGAGAATGATGTATTCTTTTCTGAGAATTTAGTTCTGAATCATGTGTTGCTCTCTTCTGCCGAAAATAATCAAGCAACAGTCTTTTTATAGTCACAAAAAGATGACTGTTGTACTATCACGATTTGATATTCTTTCTTGAATCAAACAATTTGATTATTGATTTTATCTAACCTTTCCTTTAAATCGCGATCCTCTAACTGTCTGTTTGAATTTCAAAATCATTTATGAAGTCAACATGTTCATTCCATTTGTGCTTCGTATCAGAATCCTTAAAATCGTGTAACTGATTTTTCTTGATTTCTTCCACGAATCTTATGATCTAATCTTCAATTGATTTTAGTTAATTTTCTTTGATAAAATCGATCATCAAAAAGTCAAAATAGATCCTCAAATCCAGCTGTAACAGAATCAATCAAATCGCGTGATACGCGCACTGAGATCCCTGAGATTGTGCACTTAGGTTGACTAACTTGGAGTTGTGTCAACTCAAGTTCCTTAAGGCATGGAATATATTTACACTATGTCGACTCAAGTGAAGGTGGTGTCGACTCATGTTCCGTAAATCTCGGTTGTGTGTCGACTCAACTTATTATTGTGTCGACCCAAAAAGTGTATCCATTGGTTGTTCATCATTTATGTCGGCCTATCTGAGCTTTGTGTCGACTCAAGGTGTTGAGCTCTCGGTTGTTTTGATAGGCCTTCATCCGTGTCGACCGAATGACTATTTGTGTCGACCTAATCTATTTTGTGTTGACTCAATTGAAGTTTGTGCTGACCCAACTTGTTCAACTCTTGGTAGTTTTTATCAGGCTGTCATTTGTGTTGACTCAACTACGATTTGTGTCGACCGAACTTCTACCTGTTTAGTAACCTGTCGATCATTATCTCTTCTGTGTCGACTCAAAGTAACTTGTGTGTTGACTCAAGAGTTGTTGAGTTCTTCAAAAATATTTTTCATCAAGTCTGAACTTTAATTCGTGTTTGGAAATGAATTAAGTGATACCTGAAAAGACTTAACAACATGTTAATCATTTGGGTAACCCCAATTATGGGTGTCAACCTTTCATAAGCATTTAATGATTGTTTTAGACTTTGTTTGTTATCATTAAAATCAATAAAGTATTTATAAAACCTTGGGACTGACACATGGTTCCCAAGATTCCTAACTTGTGTTTAAGTTGTTATATTTGCTCAAAACCTTCTTGAATAATGTTTTTCTTCATTTCCATATTCTATCCCACCCGTTTGGAATTCATGTTAAAATATGAAAACTTATCTAAAATTTTTGAAAAAATTACAGAGCATAGAATATGATGTTAGCTACATTTCTCATGAAGAACCCTAGAGCCGGATCACAATAGAAAGGGCTCTGGGGTGAAAGTGCGGTTTATCAATTGTGGGTGAAAGAAACTATACCCATATACCTTTTTTTTTCATATATGGCTCAAATCTTGGGGAGTTTTATAAAATTTACAAAAAGTTTTCAATGTGGACGGTTCTTCTGTGATTTTGACGTAGAATGTTCTAAAATAGAATAGGGGTTCTAAAATACATTTTTGGATCCAACAAAAACTCACACATGGTCATCACATACTAAAGTAGCTCTGTCAAAAATATATTTGCATTTAGGCTCTGTTTGGCCAGCACAAAAATTCTTAGATGGTGTTTTTAGGAACTATTTTGTCATTTTCATGAGGTTCCTTACTTCCCTTTTCTTTTCTATTCTCTTACCCATGAGAAAATTATCATTATCCAACTTAAGATCACTTTATATATTATGTTAGCCATTTTTATTAACCTTTTCATTGTTCTCAACTTATTACTTCATCATAATCTCAAATCAAGAAAGTTCATCGTTCTTAGATTCAAGATCTTTATTGTGTTTTATTCCATGTTCTTATATTGTTTTTAATTTGAAGAGGGTTGGAGGATCTAAGTTTTAAGTTCTTTCTTCTCTTCTTTCTCATTTCTTTTCTTCCTTCTTCCTTCTTCCTTCTTCCTTCTTCCTTCTTCTTCCTTCTTCCTTCTTCCTTCTTCATTCTTTATTCTTCTTGTTTTCTTTCTCTCCTCTCTTCCCATTAGCCTCCACCAAATTTAGAGAGAGAAGGGGAGATTGAAAAATAATTTTTTTGTTAGGAGAAGGCTCCTATTTATAGCTAAAATTTTGGGGTGAAAAGATTATTTTGCACTTCATTTAATCCCAACTCAATTCCAAGTTAGCTACTTAGTTCTTCTAGTTTGGTTGAATTCTAGCAAAATCTTGGGCTCTAAGATAGCTAACACAATGTTTGGATTAATTAAATTAATTTCCATAGACTTAAGGCCATATTTGGTTTATTTGGGAAACACGTTTCCTAAAATTGAGGGTACTTGAAAGAATTTTCATTTTTCTATTATTTTTATTTTATTTTAGTCACATCAAGCCTCTCTCATCAAAGTATTCTTCCAGGTGTATTTCCACTATTCATTGAAAACTTTGGGAGATTTGAAGTGAGGGAAAATCATTTTTCCAAGAAAACTCCATGCTTTCCATCTTTTCATGTTTTTCACTTTTTTTTATTCATCAAAAGGTCACATCACTCCTCCATCATCAGAGGAGCCAGCAATGGAGTGATTTAATTATATATATATTTATTTTATAAATTCATTAGAATTAAAATGGGTTTGGGCAAAATTTAATTCTGTTGGGTCAAATTTTTGAACTTTTGGGCTTTTTGATAGTTGAGCTTGTAACTTAATTTATTGGGCCTCAAATAAAAAGATTGGCTCAAATATTTATATATATTGGGCCCTCATTATGTTTGGCCCAAAGCATTAGTTTATTTCCCTATTGGGCTTCCCCTAACTTTGGGCTTCATTTAGGCCTTTCATAATTTATTTTCCTTGAACTCTTAATTGGATTATTTGATTCATGATTTTATTGGGCCATTATAGTTGGGTTTAGCCTCATTCTCTATCCTAATTCTTATTTAAATTTTTGGGCTTTATGATTAGGTCTTACTTGGGTCCGTTTCAGTTTTCCACACCTTTTTCGTCTTTTTTAAGACTTTCTAACTTGAACGTTTAAAATTTTATTGTTCAAAGTTATTTGTACTCTTTTTATCCATTTCACCTTTCTAGGTTTATCTTCTTTCATATTTCATGCATTTATTCCTTTGATCATAGGGTTCGAATGCCATTCCTCAGAGATTAACGCCTTTATTCTAAATTTAGTAATTATTGATCATGTTGTGAAAAGTGAGGTGTCACATGGGGCATGAAACTAGTGACCTAGTAAAACTTGAGGAAATGATCATCTCACATGACATATAAGTTTTCATAGTGGCTAATTGTAGCGTTAAGTTTTCCAACGTGTTCTTGAATATTTTAGGGAACGATAAAGCCGGAGTTTTTGTCGTCGTCGTGTCACGTATGGGTATTGGAACACATGATTTAGTTGGCATCATGAAAAATAATTTACGGTGTGATGTTTGCTTGAGGTGGGTGTTCTCGGACATAACTTTATTGATTATAAGTTGTGATGATTGTTTGAGAATATGAAATGCTCATAAATTCTTTTTATATTGTGGGATTTCTTATCACTATCTTAATTACTATAAAATGTGTGAATGAGTTGAACTCTTTGAAATGCTATATTCTGTGTTTCTTAAAATTGGTTAGATGGTGGTTGTCAAGCATCGTCACGAGGCACTGTGTGACATCCCGTAATTTAATTAAATAAATATTAATTCAAAAAATAAATAAATT
>JAUTBS010127566.1:0-20179 GCA_032361285.1 Aequorea victoria | reverse complement strand
TTTTCTTTTGAAAAGTACCCAATGAAAAAGTGAAGTCGGGAGATGGAAAACCATGCATGCAATGCTAATACTAATGAGAAAGTTAAGACAATAACCGTTTGAAACATTTTTCAAGTTTGACTCTCTTTTAAAATAGATCCCGAGTGGAGTCGCCACTGTGGGAATCCCGCCCTCTCGTCACCCTTCCATCGACATGGGATTCGAACGGAAATGAGTGGGGTTTTCCCTCAAAATGCGCATCTTTGTTGAAGACCGCGCGAGTTTTTGGAGTCGCCACTTGGTTTTCAGGATAAAACAAGAAACCAAAAAGTCGTTCAAGGCAAACTAGTCCGTCCTTACCAGAGATCTTGGTTCGGGAGCTAGGGTATGAAAGGGAAAGGTGTTAGGCACCCCTCTCGCCCGATCTGAGGATCGGCCTCTACTTAACTGTTCTGTTTTGTTTTTGTCTTAAATTTATCAAAAATAACATATACAGAAAGGGAATTGAAGAGAGAACATGCAAAAGAAAACAAGAAAATAAAACGTAACCTAAAATTAAGGCTTTCTATGCACACTTACACTTTAGGCATGTCAAGTGGGGAGATAGCAGCATAACGGTGCAGTTGATGCATAAAAAGTATGTTGTTTAAAGCAGAAAATATGCAGTCTAGGAAAGAAAAGAAAGGACTAATATATGATTCTACTAAAAGACTAAAGAAGAAAGGAAAGGGCTAAAAGCAAAACATGCTTGAATATTTATTTAGAAAGAAAAATCTAGGAGAAGGAGACCAATGGCCTCTTCTCCCCTTTGCAGGACATAAGTTTTTAAAGAAAGATTATATTTTATGAAGTAAGTGGGTATAGAAACTTACCATATATCCCGTGGGCTGGTGAAGTTGTGAGCAATGTCTGTGGCTTCCTAGAGTCCTTTCGTGCAATCCTCAAGCTTTCCGAGAACTTCGTCGAACTAGGCTTCAGGCAGCTTCCGTAGCCTTTCCTCACGTACAACACGCCTCCGGGAAGTTCTCCGTACGATCTTCGAGCCTTCGGGTTCTTCCAAGTGTAAAGAAACTGAAAGTTGGCGAGGATGCGTGTTGGAAAATATAGGTTTGAAGCAGGATTTTACAGAATTTGGGCGTGTCGGAGATTTTTTGATCTTTTTTCTTTTTTTTTTCCTTCTTTCTCTTTATGGTTTTTTTCTTGATGTTAGAAGCGTGGGGGTCCTATTTATAGGGAATTTTGGGTAAGGAGATGACTTAGTACCCAAGTCTCCTTTCAAGTGGCATGGCCATGTGGGAAGGGGCGTGCGCTATGTGAGATGGCGCGGCGCCTGGTTTTCAGGTTGGTTTTGGGGTCCTGAGATGGTTTGTGTTAGTGGATTAAAAAAATATGGCACGACGCTAGCAATTGAGTTTTAAGTAAGCGTGAGATATTTAGGAGGCAATGAGTGTGCGCCATGTGAGGTGGCGTGCGCTGGATGGGGCTCCGATGGGTGTTTTCGGTATTTTCGGGGTTTTTTGGGTTATTTCGGGGTGTTTGGATTTGCACTTGAAAGTACTCTTCGGATTCTCAGACACGTGTAGAAACTCATTTGAACGTGACTGATATACTTTTCATCATCGAAAGGCTACAGGAATTGGCCGATGTTCGGTTTAATCAAAAATGGGGTGTCTACACTACCCATTGGGGGTTGTTTTTTCTATGAGGAGTCCTTCCTTGAGTTGTTTAGTGATTTCATCCTTTATCTTTAGCAACCAATCTGGCTTAACTCTATGCAGCATTCGTTTTACGGGTTTGGCATCGGGATACAAAGGAATGCGATGATGAGCAATCTTAGGTTCAATTACAGGCATATCTTTGTATAATTAAGGAAAAACTCCTTTGTATTCTTTTAGAAATTGAACCAATTCTTTGCGTTCTTTTAAAGTTAAAGTAGAGCCAATTTGAACTTGCCTAGGATTTTGTTAATTACCTAGATTTATTATTCGGATTCCTTCCATAATGGGCTGGGCATGTCTCTCTTCTTCGAATTCAATCATGTCCTTTATATTTTTGGGGATCTCATCATTTTTATCTAAGTTATTAGGATCCACACATTCTATCTCAAACATAGATGGAAAGTTAAATTCTCTTATATTTTATTAGTGAAAGTAGGAAATATAAAAAAGGCTCGGCAGAAATAGTAATATGAGACATGGGCTTGACTACTGACCCAGCCTTTACACTAGACTCAAGACTCGACTCACTAGATGAGAACTTGTCACTTGATTCCGCACTAGACTCTGAAGCAAACAATTTGACATTCATTCTAATTAAAAAAACTTTCTTAGCTTTTAACATTAGTGATTCTGGTTAGGCTCGAGGGTTCTTTTGGTCCTGTCATCATTACTGTAGTGTCCTTGAGCGAATCCCAAGGTCGAGGTTGGTGAAAAGAATCTCTAACGAATAGTCGTCCATGGGGATGATCCAGTCAGCTGACTTTTTTTCTAGTTATGACTTGTTGTCTTCTTCGTCATTTACACGTCTCAACACTACATAATTTTCCTCATCTTTCTAGTCCTCAGGCTCTGTGGCCGTCTCTTCTCTTTCAAGTCTATCTTGTTCTAAAAATGGGGGTTTGAAATGTCTTATCTCTCTAGTTAAGTGATCGACCTCCTATGGATCCGGCAAGTACCAGGTATCATTTGTTTCATCCTGACTCAGGCATAGGCAATCAAACATTTTGTCTTCCAATGGAAGCCATTGGGACATTTATTCTAGCATGTTAACGTTCTCTTTATCTGGGAGGCTTACCCAAGGCTTGGGTAGATGTAATGAGATTATAAAGGTGGATGGGTCAAAGCCTAGGGTTTAGGTTTTTTTGGCTTAGGTAGGTTCGCCGGTTTGGGCTCTTGATTCTATGCAGAGTCATCGGTTGGCTTTGTTGGGTCGTAGCACTAGAATTTGATAGCATTCAGATACATATCCTAGAAGTGGAACAAGGCTCCCAAGTTTTCCTGCTCTGCTCGCCTATAGCGAGTGTCTTCATCTTCTTCCGTTATGGTGGGGAACTAAGGTAAATTGTTTCCCATATAAGTGATGGCAGTTAGTCTTTCTTCCTCTTCATCTATCTCCATGTCATCCCTGGATCTCTTGTTTGATTGTTCCTGTAGAAGGTGTACATCTGCTATTTCTGGTATCTCGACTATTGGCTTTGGTTGATCTACTAGTAAGATCCACATGCTTGGGTAAAACTATTGAAACCCTTCCTAGATGAGGTTGATGTTGGGCCGGAGTGGAACTGCATAGTTTAGTAGAGGGTTGGTATTGACATTGGATTTTTGAACAGTAGGGGGTACGGTCTTCTTGGCAATAATAAGATCCTGGATTTCGTGGCGGATTTGGTAGCAGTTGTTAGTAAGATGGTCGTGGCACAGATGGAATGCATAATACTGTGCAACATTATAAAATTGTGGTAGGGAGTTAGGTGAAGGTGTAGGGTCAAGAGGTTTGATATGCACGGCTTTCACGAGTCAGGTCAGGACCTCAGATAGGGTAAAGCTTCCTAGGTTAGTGAATTCTCGATAGGGCCGAGAGTTTTGTCGAGAGCTTGGCAACGCTTGTGTGTCCAGTGCATTTACTTCAATTATCCTAGAATTGGTTGTCTGGGCTTGGTTGCTTGTTCCACCAAACCTTTTTTGTCTTGTCTCACTAGTTTATCATCTGTTTAGCACTCATGTCTGCATGTCATTTTTCACCTGAATGCCAGCTTTGAACAACTGTTCAAAGGTGATTAGCGATAGGATGATTAAGTGTTTCATAAACTGCGGCTGCAAATTTTTCATTACTTGTCAGACTTGATCCTTCTCGGAAGGCCTTTTAGTTATCTTGGATGCCTTAGCTCTCCATCTTCCTAAGAACTTTGAAAAACTCTCCTCGTTGTCATGTCGGGTGGTTTCTAGTTCCCTTATAGTGATGTCTAACAGCATATTGTATGAGTATTGAGCTAGAAAGACATTCACTATGTCTTTTGAAGTACGTGTCTTAGACGATTCTAGCGTTAAGAACCAGCGGGGGGCTATCGTAGTTAGTGACATTTGGAACAACTATCCAAGTAGTTCCTCCCATTTGCCTATGGGCCTCAGTGCCCCTACGTACATCCTTAAATGGACTTTAGAATCTTCTCTTCCATTGAATTTCTTCATGTCTGGCATCTTGAACTTGTCAGACCACAGTACCTCAGGAAATATGCATAGGCCTTTAATGTCAAGTATATAGTCGTCCACTCTCTTGGTTTTTCTCAATACACTTTCGATGCAGTCGATTTTCTCAAGACCGGCCTTAAGGGTGAGTCCTTCTGTAGCTAGCAGGGGTTGTGAGTTTGGAGGAGGTACCAAAGGAACTGGCTTGGGTGTTTGAGGGTTCAGAGGGTTATGGTTGGGAAGGGGTGGTGGAGGTGCATTGTGTTGGTGGGTAGGGTCCAAGGGTTTAGGAGCCCGGGTGGTAAGTTGTGACACTACCACTTGTATGTCGGCTACGATTTTCTGCAAGCTTTTCATCATCACCACCATGTCTTCGACCATCGGTTGTAGAGCCATCAGGATCTCTTCTTCGTTAGAACTTCTCTTTAGCCTATTGTGAGCCGGATCACGGACCAACGAGGACTCGACTGACTTAGATTTAGTTTTACGCGCAATCTAAAGGTTATAGGGGAGAAAAAGGGAATTCTTTTATATATTTTGATTATACATTCTTTTGAAAATTTCTTGAATCACTATGACTCTTTTGTATGTCCCACACATGCGGTCCGAACACTTAAAACAAACAATCCTACATATAGACTAGCATATCACATGCAATCATTGATTCAGTTCATGTCTTAGTCAGGGTTCCTGTCGTAATTGAAGAGTTCTATGGATATTCTACATGAACCTAAACACTGTTTGAGTGGTCAGTTTGGTCATCCCCCAAGCAAAGGTTCTAGGGTACGTTGTCCATTCTACGATGTGCACGCACACTTATTTTGACAATCGTATGCTTACGTCTTTTTGATATACCCTAGATGAGGAAACGTGGCTTGGTAGGTGGCTCCTTTCCAAGAGGTTTCTCTTTAGGTTCGATCCCAAGAGGTTTCAAGGTCAGAAAACCAAGACTTCTAAAATACAAGAAAACATGAATGGACTTAAAAGAGAACTACCATCGCTTTGAAGCCTAGCACTCTTAACTAGTCCCCAGTGGAGTCGTCATCTGTGGGTACCCCCTCTCTTTGCATAGAAAAAAGTTTGGTCCCTACCGAGGAAGCCTTTCTGACTATTGAGGCAAGTGCATTGTTGTTGCTTGTCAAACCATGACATTCATAGACAAACGATTGATTCTCGATTATACGACACTCATCAATTCAATTGCGGTCGTAATAACCTCGAAACAAAGGTTTGGTACAAATTAGAGTCACCACTTAGTTTTAAGGTCCAAGAATCTATTTATCAATCTCGTGGAGTAGGCTTATTATTTTCATCACTATAGATCAGGTTTGGTGACTAAGGTACTGAGTGGGAAGGTATTAGGCACCCCCTCATCCTAATCTCATGGTTAGCCTCTACTTGTCACTCTCGGTTCTCGAGTTTAAGTTCATATACCTAACTAATGCATGAATGTTAAATGACATGACTAGGTAGGCTCACGCTTAAAAGTAGTTTACAACAAACAAGAGGGTTGTGACCATACTTTCGTCTCAAGTATGCAAAAAGTGTAAAATAAAGTACACTATCTAAAAATAGAATCTCAGAGATTCATAACCGTTTATTACCTTCGGGATAACCGAAGACAATCATTGGGTTCCTATCTGTAGTACTTACCTAATAACTAATATAACAATCATTCAAGTAACCTATAATTTCAACTAGAATGGTGCTCGTGTTCAAGTTTTTTCAGAATTCTATCGTTAAACTAAATTGATAACCTAACCTCATGGTACTACGTTTTTTGTTCACTAAATCGCATGCTATTAGGTTAAATGAGTGATGAATCCTAACATGGAATCTATCATAGTATTTTAGCATTATAGCATGAAAAACATTTTTTGGATGACAAATTTTGAAAAGCTCTCGAAGAAATACACACTTTTGACATATAATCTAAAAAATGTGATTTTTTGGGCTAGGGATACCCCGGAATGCGATGAGAACTGATCGAATTCAAAAATTCGCTCAATTTTAGATATTTTTAAAAAAATGGTGATCTAACATCCTAAGGCCAATAAACATATAAAAGGATTTTTAGTTTATGAGATATGAAAATGAGCCCTACCCAGGCCTTGCATTGAAAACAGATGTTCTTCGTAGAAAAGTCGTGAAAATGAATCGTGTGATGATCGAAATGGCTCAAAATTGAATGAATTGTGTGTGAATTTTCCTAAAAATTATTTTGAATTCATAAAAACAATCAATCGATATGATAAACATGAATTTATGATAGAAAACACATGAGATTTGATCGAAAATCGACCGTGCGTCGAAAACGGACGCCCGAAAGGGTTTTCATTCAAACATGGAAATAGTATAAGAAAATTATTATGAACGATATAGAATGACTTAAAAATAATTAAAATATTACATATGGGCCATAAGTATTTTGAAAAATATGTTTTCAAAAAATGTTCATACGGACGGCCCCTGAACCCACATGGAGATCCTGCGTCGTAAATCGTAGGTCTTCTTACGTCTACATGGCTACATACGATATATGGAATAAAATGATATTATAACTATGAAAACGGTAAATAAAATGGTATGACTACTTACCTTAACTCGTGAATCTCCAATTAGTCTAGCACGCCCTGAGGTATTTGATATTTGGATCAAACTCTCCGGCACTCGTGAGGCTCAAGACTCATATGAAAATTGAAATACTAAAAGGAAATGGACTCAAAGAAAACTTACCGAATCACATTCTCCACGACCTCCTCCTGGACGGGATTCAGCGGCGTCGCAACATTTTGCTTTGAATCTGCTTTGGAGACTCGATCGTACTTAAATTTTGACTCGAATTGTTCGGAATGAATTCAACTTGAGGCGAAGACCATTATTTACAGAGGTCTAGAAAAACTGAAAAATAGTTGAAAATGAACTAATAGGATCAGATGACAAAACCTGACAAATCAAAAAGAGTCTTAGGTCGGGAAGGATTTGTCATGTCTGGCCCTCCTGACTTTTCCCTTAAGGCTGGTCTGGCCATGGGGCCTTAGCCGCCCCTCCTGGATCGGGACCCCGAGGGTGGGTCTAGCCAATGGGGCTTTTTGGGGGCCAATTTGGTCTTTTCAAGGGGTTTGAACGTTCGGAAAGTAGAGAAGGATCATCCAACCTTCGAAATCTGAAATGAATAATTAAAAAATTATTTTTTGAGGTTTTATCTTGATAGAAAACGAGATTCGATAGAGGGCAAAAATTTCTTTTGAAGAGGTTTGGTTTGAAAAAAAATAAAACGGAGTCTAGGGGCGTCCTAAAAAGAAAATAAAGCTCGCCTGAACTTTTGAATATTATACTAGAGGGTTTAAGATATATGTTTTGGGTTTGTTTAGATTGAAAACAAAATCTGAGGGATGGGTAGATGACTTCTGAAGCAAATGTGTTGAAAGTCGTCCGAAACAGAGGAAGGTCTTGGCCGAAAAGTGAATAACACCCAGCCTGAGTTTTGAACCTTAAAATAATGAGTTAAAATATATGTTTTGAAGTTATTTTGATTGAAGACAAGCTTCAGAATATTGGATGATGTTTTCTAGAAAAAATGTGTCAAAAATCGTCGAAAATAGGGAAGGTTTGAATGAAAACTTTGCTTTGAGCGCCCCTCATATCAATTTGTTCTTGTCAAAAATTATCCTCATTCTTGAGAATATTTTCATCATTGGAAAAGACTAACTAGCGACCCAGTGCATTATGCTCTGTCAAAATGAGGTGTCTACACTACGATTCCTCTTAATCATTTTGAAATACTTTTAAACGTAAGCCTACATAGTCCCGTTATTTAGCATTCATGCATTAGTTAGGTATATAAACTTAAACTCAAGAACTAATAGTGATGAGTAGAGGCTACTATGTGAGGTTAGGCTGAGTGGTTGACTAACACCTTCTCACTCGGTGCCTTAGCCCCCGAACCCGATCTGTGGTGAGGAAAGGACTAATCATCATCCACGAGAGTCACACATAGGTTCTTGGTCCTTAAAAATAAGTGGTGACTCCAGTTTGTACCAAATATCATCTCAAAGTTATCATGACTGCAATTGAATTGACGGGTGTCCTATAATCGAGAATCGATCATTTATCTATGAATGTCATGGTTTGACAAGTAACAATGCATTTGTCTCGATAGCCAGAAGGGCTTCCTTGGTAGGGACTAACCTCTTCCTATGCGAAGAGGGGTACCTAAAAATGGAAACTCCATTGGGGACTAGTTAAGAGGGATAGACTTCAAAGTTCTATTGGTTCTCGTTTAAGTTGATTCATATTTTCTTGTATTTTAGAAGCCTCAGTTTTCTGACCTTGAAGCCTCTTGGGATCAAATCTAAAGAGAAACCCCATTAAAAAGTAGCCACCTCTTAAGCCACGTACCCTCATCTAGGGTATATCAAAAAGATGTAGGCGTATGATTATCAAAACGAGTGTGCTTGCACACCCTAGAATGAATAACGTACTCTGAAACCTTTGCTTAGGGGCTGACCAAACTGACCACCCAAACAACCTTTAGGTGCATATAGAATATCCATAGAACTCTTTGATTAGGACATAAACCTTGACTAAGTCATGAACTAAACATAATGCTTGCATGTGATTTGCTAGTCTGCGTGTAGAATTCTTTGTTTCGTGTGTTCTAACCATATGTATACAAGAGAGTCGCGTGGTTTAATTTTTTTTTTCAAAAAATGAGTATTCAAAATATCTTGAAGGAATTCCCTTCTTCTTTCCTATAACACTCAGATTTCATATAAAATTAAGTTCAAGTCAATCGAGTCCTCGTGGGTCCATGATCCGGCTCACAACAGGCTAGAGAGAAGTTTTGACAAACAAGAAATCCCGATGGCTCTACAATCGACAGTCAAAAACATGATGGAAATAATGGAAAGCCTTCAGAAAATTGTGGCTAACATGCAAGTGTCAATATCACAACTTACTGCTCGGGCCCGAGAACCCTTGGAGCCTAACCACCAACACAATGCACCTCTACCACTCCTTGGAAATCATGACCCTCTGAACCCCCAAGCACCCAACCTAATTCCTTTAGCACCTCCATTGAACCCACAACCCCTGTCAGCCGTAAAAGACCTCACCCTTAAGGTCGGTCTAGAGAAAATTGACCGCATTGAAAGTGTATTGAGAAAAATAAAGGGGTACACGACTAGATGCTTGACATCAAAGGCCTGTGCCTATTTCGTGAGGCACTACTGCTTGAAAAATTCAAGATGCCAGACATGAACAAACTCGATGGAAAGCGAGATCCTAAAGTCCATTTGAGAATGTACGTAGGACCATTAAGGCTCATGGGCATATGAGAGAACCTACTTGGACAGTTGTTTCAAAGATCACTTACTGGGGCATCCCTCCTCTGGTTTCTAATATTGGAATCGTCTAAGACACATACTTGGAAAGACATAGTGAATTCCTTTGTAGCCCAATACGCATACAACATGTACTTCGATGTCATTATAAGGGAACTAGAAACCACCCTGGCAAATAGAAATTTTTAGAGTTATTAGGAACATGGAAAGCTAAGGCGACAAAGATGATTAACATGACCTTTGAGAAGGATCAAGTCTGACAAGTAGTGAAGAATTCGCAGCTGCAGTTCATTAAACACTTGATCATCCAACAATTGATCATCACATTTGAGCAGCTATTCAAAGATGACATTCAGGTAGAAGACGTCATGCAGATAGAGATGCTAGACAGAGTAGAGATTGGTGCAACACGATAAATAAGGTTTGGAGGAACAAACAACCAAGCTCAGTCAGCTAGTGCCAGGATAGCAAAAATAAATGCACTGGACACAGAGCTACTCTAGAATTCTCGACAAAACTCCCAGCCCCACTGAGAATTCACTAACCTTGGAATTCTTACCCTATCTGAGGTCCTGACCTGACTCGTGAAAGCTTGACACATCAAGCCTCTTGACCCCACACCTCCACCTAACCCCCTACCACCATTTTATAATGCTGCACAGTATTGTGCATTCTATCAAGGCCACAATCATCTTACTAATAACTACTACCGTCTTTGCCAAGAAGTATAAGATCTCATTGACACCAAGAAGATCACACTCCCTACTACTCAAAAACCCAATGTCAATACCGACCCCCTACCAAAACATGCAGTTCCACCCATACCCAACATCAACCTCATCCAAGTAAGGTCTCAGTAGTTTGACCCAAGCATGTGGATCTTACCAGTAGATCAACCAAAGCCCAGAGTCGAGATACCAAAAATAGAATGTGTACACTTCTTGCAAAGACAATCAAGAAAGAGATCTAGCGATCACATGGAGATAAATGAAGAGGAACAAAGGCTGGCTGTTATCCCTTATATGGGAAACAACTTACCTCAGTTTCCCACCATGATAGAAGAAGAAGAAGAAGAAGACACTCACAACATGAAAGAGAATTGAAAAACCTAGAAGCCCTATTTTATTTTGAAGAGATGGATCTAAACACTGTCGAGATCTAGCAGTGCAACCCCACAACGCCCACCGATGATTCTATTAGATTCTTGTGGAAAACCTCCTACAGATCTTAGAGTAGATCATTACTACGAATTAATTCTAATTATCCGGAGTTCAAAAAAATTACCTCCTGATTCTGGTTCATTTGAATCAGTACTGCAACTCCTTGGATATTCTAGTGTATGATTCGATTACCCGATTAGCAAGAGCCCAGTGGGTGGTCAACGATCTGGCCATCACCTCTTTTCTCTCTCCTGACTAGAACCCTAGTCATCGTCTATAATATGAACTTACTTAACCCTAATCAGAATTATGGCTCATATTTATATAAAAAGGAGATGGACCTGATTTGCAATTACGGACTACACCGGGGATCCAAGAATAATAATTAAATTAATTTTTAAAAGAATTAAGAAATTACATATCAGCACCCCGTGATATATTTCTAATTCTTTTAACTTTAATTAATTCTACTAAATAATTATAACTGTATTCCAATTTAATTATCTCAGATCATTATGATAAAAGTCCTTATTTATCGAGTTATATATCAAATAATATGATTCTCCGTATTAAGTTTCTAATACCCGCTTAGTGAAATTTAATTACTAAAAATTTAATTTTACTAATATCTACAATTATTGATTACCAAACTCAATTTATTTGATATACTACCGGAATAAATTAATAATCCACTGATCAGGTTTACTAGTACTAATAAAACTTATGAATTTTTCAAGTGGGTATTACAATTCAGAATTATTCTGGATACGGATTCCTCTGAAATATAACACTTATCATATTTTAATATATATTACCCAAATTACATGATCTATTGAAACAATAAGATTGAATCTCGCCAGTAAGTAGGTCAAAGTAATAAAATATTAAAATACGTCAACATTCAATATTTTTCGAAATTAAGAATCTATACGCCCTCGAGCAAATCATGAAATTGTATAAGTCCAATCATGTCAGTATATGGATTTTAATTTCACATTTGGTCCTGTTCAATACATTTTCGGTGTACCGAACACAATCTTCCTTGAATTATTCAACAAATTTATGTGGTTAAGATAAATCACTGAGATTGTGCTCGCAGCTATACCGATAGGATGTTAACCATATCTAGGCTGTGAACTAATATAATTATACAAGAACTAGACTTCTGATTTTCTGTAAGTAAGCCAAGCCCTACTTACCAGAATTCATATTATGTATAATTACAGACATTCTACATTTTAATTATAAATAATAAAAATATATTTTTCACAAACATATATAAATGGGCTAAGATAATCCAAATATTATTAATAAAAATAATATAAAATATCTTACACTTGTTTTATATAAAACCCCAACAATCTCCCACTTTTTATTAAAGTCATGTGGTCATACATTTCAAACCTAATCTCTCTACATGAGTATTGAAAGTCTTAGTTGATAAGCTCTTCGTAAAATGATCTGCCAGGTTATCTGCTGATGCAATCTTGGTCACATCCACATCACTTCTCCGAACGAGCTCTCAAATCAGGTGAGACTTACGCTCAATATGTTTAGCCCATTTATGGGTCTTGGGTTCTTTCAAATTAGCAACCGCTTCGCTATTATCACAATAAAGTGTAATAGCCGACTGCACTAAAAGAACCACTCCCAAATTAGCAAGGAATTCCTAAGAAATACTGCCTCTTTTGCTGCCTCTGAAGCAGTAACATATTCAGCCTCCATGGTAGAATCTGCAATGTAAGACTACTTGATGTTCCTCCAACTGACAGCTCCACCTCCCAACGTAAACACATATCTAGAGGTAGACTTTTTAGATTCTCTATCTGACTTAAAATCTTAGTCAGTGTAGCCAGTGGGCATAAGAATCTCAGCCTGGTAAATCAACACATAATCTCTAGTTTTTTTTAGATACTTGAGAATGTACTTTACCGCTGTCTAATATTTTTTACCTGGATTAGATTAAAAATTGCTAACCATGCTAACGACAAAACAAATATCAAGTCTAGTACATAGCATGACATACATGAGACTTTCGACTGCCAAAACATAGTGAATTCTTTTCATCATTTCTATCTGATCAGGTGTTTTGGGGCACTGATTCTTAGATAGACTGATTCCATATCTAAAAGGAAGAAATCCTTTCTTAGAATCCTTCATGCTAAATCTTGCAAGAACATTGTCGATATAAAGTGCTTGGGATAAACCTAATATTCTTTTATCCCGATCTCGCATAAGCTTGATCCCAAGGATGTGACTGGTTTTTCCTAAGTTCTTCATATCGAACTGTCTTGAAAACCACACATTTACATCAGAAAATACTCACAGATCATTACCGATGAGAAGTATATCACCCACATAAAGTATAAGAAATATCACCACGCTTCCGTTAACTTTTCTGTATACACAGGCTTAATTCAGACATTAATAAAAACTAAAAAATTTGATTGCCCCATCAAATCGGATGTTCCAAGACTTGGATGCTTACTTAAATCTATAAATGGATCTTTATAGCTTGCATACCTTACTCTCTTGATTAATTACTATAAAATTGTATGGCTGCATTATATAGATGCACTCGTCAAGATTTTCATTAAGAAATGCAATATTGACGTCCATTTGCTAAATTTTGTAATCGAGATGAGTGGTAATGGATAAAATAATCCTGATAGACTTAAGCATAGCTACTGGTGAAAAAGTTTTCTCATAATCGATTCCCTTCTTTCTGAGTAATTCCTTTTGCAACAAGCCTAACTTTGGAGGTTTTCAACTTTCCGTCTACCCCTCTTTTTCTATTGTAGATCCATTTGCATCCGATAGGTTTTATCCCATCTTGGAAATCAACAAGATCCCAGACATGATTGTAATACATAGATCCATCTCTAAATTCATTGCTTTCATCAAAAGACCAGAGTCACTGTCTTGGATAGTTTCGTTATAGTTTATGGGTTTTGATTTTGTGAGGATCCCCCCTTTTCTTTTTATCCCCCTTTTTTTTCTTCCTCCGTCCCTCACTCGAAAATGAGGAGTGTATGCAAAACGAATCACGAGGAGAGAGAAAAAGGAAAGAGGGGTTTTCTCCTAAATGCGTCTATGTTAAAGGACGCACGATTTTGGAGTTGCCACTTGGTTTTTGGACAAACCAAGAAACAAAAAACTTTTAAGGCAAACTAGTCCGTCCTTACCAGAGTAAATGGTTTAAGAGCTAGGGTACGAAAGGGGAAGGTGTTAGGCACCCCTCTCGCCCGATCCAAAGATTGGCCTCTACTTAACCGTTCCGTTTATTCTTGTCTTTAATTTATCAAAAGCAAACACATACAGAAAGGGAGTTGAAGAGAGAACATTGCAAAAGCAAACAATAAAACAAAACCAAACTTAAAACTAAGGCTTTCTATGCATACTCGCACTTAAGGCATGTCAAAAGGGGATATGGCAGCATAACAGTGTAGGCATGCATATAAGACATACTCTTAAAGCATAAAAATATAGGAAATTCTACTGAAATGGCACTAGTTTTTAATAGAGACGGCGTGCGCCACCTCTTACCTAGCGCACGCCACCCTTGGTAGGCGTGCGCCACTCTGGGGTTCTCTGGAGATGACGCGCGTCACTATGGATCAGTGAGCTCGTCATTTAGAGGTCCGAAAGGGGATACTGTTTCTAGAAAATAGTGTGTTTGCGTGCAAATGTTTTTATAACAAAAAAGAAAAAATAAAAAAACATAGAACATAACATATTTTAACAGAGAACATAACAGAAAGAAAATATGCAAAATATATCAACAGAGAGGCTACTGGAAGCTACTGGCCTCAAAACAGAGGCAACGTCCGCCACCTCATGACCTGGCGCGCGCCACTGGGGCATGGCGTGCGCCAATTTAGGGCCTCAAGAGATGGCGCGGGCCACTATTGATCAGTGGGCTCGACACCGGGAGGTCCCAAAGAAGCTACTGTTTTGGGAAGAAAATAGTGTGCTCGGGTGCATGTGTGTTTTTATAAGAGAAGAAAAAGAAGAAAAGACGATTTACATACGATTCTAAAAATTGAATAAAAGACTAAAAGGTAGAAAACAACCTAATCTGCAATTCTAGTATTAAAAATATGCTTAGTCAATAAAAATAAGAAATAAAGAGAAATAAAACATGGGAGAACGAGACCGATTAGAAAGAAGTTTGGGGAAAGATATGAAAAATGATTAGAAGAGGGGGCCTACCGTATATCCCGTGAGCTAGTGAAGTTTCAAGCAATATCCACGGCATCCAGAAGTCCTTTCGCGCGGTCTTCAAGCTTTCCAAGTACTTTCTCAAACTAGACTTCAAGCAGCTTCCGTAGCCTTTCCTCACGTACGGCACGTCTCCGGGGAGTCCTGTGCACGATCTTCAAGCCTTCCAAGTCCTTCCTCAGAGCAAAGGTTTCTGAAATAGGTAGTTCGAAGTGAAGTTTCGGGATTAGCTTAATCTTAGTTTAGTTAATTGGGCAAGCGTCCAGGTTATGTGCTGATTTGTAGTGAATTCTGCACATATTAGACACCCTGGGAACTCTCTTATTTGGCTTGGGGGAGGGTCTTATTTATAGAGATTTTGGGCGATGAGCTGACTTGGTCCCGAAGTCTTCTCTCAAGTGGTGTGTGCCATGTGGGAGGGGGTGTGCTCTACTTTGAGGTGGCGCCATGCTGGGTTGAAGGCGGTTTACGGGTTCTGACATGGTTTGGCCAGGGGTTTGAAAAGTATATGGAGCAATGCTAGCAATTGAGTTTTGGGATGGTGTGAGATATTTTGGAAGGAAGGGGTCTGCGCCACTTAGAGGTGGCGTTACGCTGGGTGATGGCACCGAGTGGTGTTTTTAGTATTTTTGGGTGTTTTGGGTTATATCGGGGTATTTTGGGGTTGCTTTGGAAGTAGTCTTTGGACTCTCGAACTTGTACGGAAGTTCCTTCAGCGTGACTGACAAATATTTCATCATCGGAAAGGCGAGCGGGAACCGACCGATGTTCGGTTTAGTCAAAAATGGGTGTCTGCACCTATGCATCATGACAATTAAAAACTCACGAGCGGAACTATCCGATTCATGATTTGGAGTTGGCGGCAATTGTGTTTTTCTTGAAGTTATGGCGTCATTATTTATACGAGAAAACTGTGGAAATTTACACGGATCACCAAAGTTTGAAATATGTTTTCACCCAGAAGGAGTTGAACCTTCAGCAGCGGAGATGGATGGAGTTTCTCAAGGAGTATGATTGCACAATTAATTACCACCCAGGAAAGGCCAACGTGGTTTCCGATGACCTTAGCAGAAAGTCGTCGGGCAGGGTGTCACACTTACAAGGATTACAACTCGGTCTATTCCAATAACTGCTATCATCAAGGGTGGAGTTATGAGTAAAGACAGGAACGATCCTACTTGCTCATCTTACACTCCAACCTTTATTGATAGACAGGATTCAAGAAGCTCAAAAGGTGGATCCTCGATTGTTGAAGTTGCAGGATGAAGTCATTAGAATGGTGAACAAGGACTTCATGGTTTCTGAGGATGGGGGGTGCTAATGTACGGGAAATGTCATGCCCCAATTTGGAAAATGTGACCGGCCATGGATCATGGTTTTAGCCCAACGAATCAAGCCTTAAACAGCTTATTAGCTAACAATATGCTTAATATCATATTAATTTTCATGAATTTAAACAATTAAAATCCATTATAATCAAAAGTGGGTCAACAGCCCAATATCTCAATCCACAAAATATTAATCATCATTTTAATGTCATTAGTCTTTTTTTAATGCGGAAGCTATCATAGAATGCATGTCCTAGAGGCCAAAACTCCTAGATTCCACGCCACAATCCATCATCTACATCACTTCTCACAGATTACTTTAAAATGTTATAATACAACATCAGCTATGCACGTGAATGTTAACATGCATATTACAATACAATTCTAAAATAGGGATTCAAATAGTTTTGTACAATAACATAATCATGGCATGACATATATAATATAATGAAAAGGGTAAACACATAACCCATCAATTCATTCTATTTCATTTCATTTCATTCTTGAAAATACATATTTTTTTCCATTTGGTCTCTTTAGTACGAGTCACTAATATTTGGACATCAGAGGTGTCCTCAAAATAATGTGTCAAAATCATCATAAATGGTATAGCAATATGCTCATCCGAGAGTGAGAATAATTAATCAATTGCTACAGGAATAGCTTGAGCATAAATAGTATCAATGTCACATCATAACTCGGGGCCTCTTGGCCCATTGGATCCAATCTCGATATAGAGTCACAATAGGTTGGCGCTTGGGTTTGTTCCCTAAACGGTTCCAGTTAAGGTCACCAGATACACCCGGGCTATCCCTTAACCGTTGAGTCAACTAGAGTCACCACGAGATTTCAACCGAGTATATTCTCTAGCTGGCCAAAGTTACCTCAGAAGAGGGTTTTCCCTTGGACTTCTTTATATCCCAAGAATCAAATCTCATGATCGCACCATATGTAACATAGGAAACAAATTCTTTCATTGTCTTAAAACAGTTATGCAATAATTTTACAGGAAAAATATCATACAATTTCATTTGAAAACATTTACAACATTTACATTTTCCTTTTTAAAATAATTTGGGAAATACGAGGTTTTTAATGAAAGGTAAATAGCATGTAATTCACTCACCTGATGTCCACGCTAGTCTCTAGTGAAATGAGAACAGAATCTACGTCAACCTGATATAATACAATATTTAAGATAAATAACAGAAGGTAAAGAATTAATCTAAAGCTATCAAATAGACCCGTAACCCATCTGATAATTCCTACATTTGTTTCTGTTGTTAAATAATTTTTTAATTAATTTAGTTTGTCCTTAAACTGATGCCCGAACAGGGCCTATGCATTAAAAATTAATTTTAGAAACTTTTTCTCAAAATTTTCAGTCTTTGAGTTGACACAGATGGCCTCTGAGTCGACCCAACAAGGTCCTAAGCATGTGTGAGTCGACACAACAAGGCTATGTGTCGACTCAAGGTAAAGAGGTCTCAATTCTTTGTATAACAGGCACGGTGAGTCGACTCACAGGGGCTGTGAGTCGACCCAAACCCCTCAGGTGGTCATGAGTCGACACCACAGAGGCTGTGGGTCGACCCAAGACAGTCTGGCATGGTCTTAGGTGGCCGTGGGTCGACTCATGGGGTCTGTGAGTCGACCCAAGTGCTCTCAGGTCTCAAGGGGTCGATGCAAGGGAGGCTGTGTCGACCCTACACATGACCAATGGGATGTGAGTCGACCCAAAGGGTGGTGAGTCGACTCACAGGGCATAAAGAGGTGCTGTGAATCGATTCATATAGGTGGTGAGTCGACTCAGGTGTTCTAAAGTCACAATAGTCGATGCAGAGGTCGACCTAGGCAGACTGTGGGTCGACCCAACTGTGGATGAGTTGACTCAAAGGTTCACAGGTCACGGCATGATCAACATGAGTTAACCCAGAAGGCTTGTGAGTTGACTTAATGTAAGGAAGACTTCAGGAGTCGACTCAAGAGGGTGATGAGTCGACCCAAAGGCACGGTATACATCTTCTACGTCACGTGGGTCGACTTAACCAAGGTGTGAGTCGACCCAAAGCTTCGCAGCAACCATTAATGGCTCTGGAGCTTAGGTTTTTATGGTTTTTCTTATTCTTTTCTTCCCTTTTATCATTACCTATGAAGTTTTATCATATTTTCGAAGGGTATCATCATATTTTGGTGGTTGATTGCATATTATATACATGGATTCGTTTATATATGTCACACCCTAATTTGGGAGTTGTGCCCGGTTATGGATCATGGACTTTGGTCCAATAAACCAAGAAAACCTAAACATGAACTTAGTTAAATGTATGCTAATTATTAAACATTTTTCAAAAGTTTAAATAATAAAAATTCATATCCATAACTTTGGGTCAAATAGCCCATATCAACCAGACAAAACTGTCTCAACAATCATAACATAATTATTTAATTTATTCTAATATTTCATTAGTTAAATGCGAAAGCTGAAATAATAAATGTAATGAATGATCCTAGAGGTCGTATGTTGGATCACATACTGCTCTCGAGCTCATCCTAGCCTCATCACTGAAAACCTAAAATGTGTGAATACAACATCAGCAATGCTGGTGAATGAAGTATGCATAGTACGATACGGTTCTAAAACAGGAGAAATAAAATATGCTTTTAATTAAAACATAACCATGGCAATAAATAAGCAGTATAAATAAACAGGATGATCACACCACCTAATACTTCTTTCTATTCAAAATATTTATATTTTTCTTTCTCTTTCTTGATATCTCGTTAACAAGACGAGTCACTCACAAAATCTCAGACAGAATAGCAGAAATGTCCATAACAAAATTCTAGCATATAAAGATATGGAAAAGACATAATAATGTCCATAATAATACTGGTATAACAATATGAGCATACAATACAGGGAAAACCATCCCACAGGAACAACATCCTGGGTAATAAAAGTAACCAATGCCAACATATATAAACTCGGGGCTGCCTCGGCTCGTTGGATCTAACATCGAACAGGAGTCACCTCAGGATGGCGCCTAGGTCTTTTCTCCAGACGATTTTAGTTCAGGTCATCGGAAGCCCCGGACAGTCCCTTGAACTGTTGAGTCAATTTAGAGTCACCACGAATTCGGACCGGGTCTTTTCCCTAATTGCCCAGAGTCACATCCGTAGAGGACTTTCTCCTGAATTTTCGTATAGTCCCAATACATACATCATGATCGCACCATAAATATATGATAAAATATTTTTAACATTTTTAAACAGTTCTACCATGATTTTTATAAATAAAAGATAATACATATAATACATTGCAGTTAAAAGGGTTTGAAAGTATACATATAATTTTTAACTAAAATATTTAGGGAAACATATAAATTTTTAATTAAAATACGTAGCATACAATCACTCATCTAATATCTGCTGAAATAAAGAGTGAACTAAAAAAAGATGTGATCCGAGTCACCCTGATAATGCAATGCATAAATTAAAATTAGTAAACGAAGCTACTAAATGACTTAGTCGACCAAACGTACAATTACCCATTAATTAAGTTTTTAAATCGTTATTTGTGGTTTTAATTGATTCATTAATCAATTTGTTTTTATTATTAAATTATTACCCAAATGGCGGCTTAAACCATTTGAATTCATCTTACAATATTTTTTGATTTTTAAGTTAATTACTAATTAATTCTAAATTGTTATTCAACTATTACCTAACAAGACCTTAACAATTTAATTTCATTCAAATATATTTTTAGTGTTAGATAACTTTTAATAACTTAATTTATCACTAGGTCATTGCCCAAACAAGCTTTAAACAATGAGTTTAAAAATTAAGGCGAGAATCAGCCTCTGAATGTCACCGTTCGGACGTCGGGGGTATTTCGTCAGTACGAAAAACAACAGAGAGAATGGACGCTTTCAGGGCATCATCATCAGGACGCCGGACGA